>VCRD01004067.1:12579-29659 GCA_006783055.1 Trinorchestia longiramus
CCTGGAAATCCGCAAACTCTCCCCACTCTCCCCACTCTCACCCCTTTTCTCTATCCGGTCCCATCTGCACTCCTCCCATTTTTGTTTGTGGCTCGCATACCTCCACAAGTGCTCGCTCTCTCGCCTTCAGCACAACCTTCTGACTGTTGGTGCATTCTCTTCTAGTCGCGTTAATTTCGTCCTCCTATGTTTCTTCGTGGTCGCTTTAGTTAATCGCATATTTCTCACTTCTTGTTGCTATTTTAGTTCTTCTGATATAGTGTATGAAGTAGACCATGTCGTGCAGCTTGCTTCGATGCGGGCGAGTGGCGACGAGCGTGAAAAATATCAGAACTGATCCTCGACATGTCATGGGGACTTAGCGCTCTTCGGGGGTGTGGTAGGACTCCAAAACAACTGGCAGGGGGAAGTAGGTGATAGTTTAGTAGTGGCTAACAGTTTAATCTACCCTGAGCATATGGCATATTTATTGGAGCCATCTCTAACAAACTTCTCTCTGCAATGTCGACCTTGATGCGAAAATCTGTTGTGGGTCCAATATTATCCATGAATAGATCTGTTTCTCCACCTCTCATGGATGGGAGAGTGGCGCATTGATTTGATTATTCCCGTACATTTTTGTGCATTTGAGGCATTCAGCGTTACTGATGAATGATACTCAGACTGACTGCTGGGGATAAATCTACTCGGAAATCATGAGGCTCGTAGAACACGGCGCGTCGCGTTGCAGCTCCAGGTGCACATTGTTGGCCTCCAGTCCCACCTGCTGTGTTGAGCTCAGTTACGGCTTGCTGTGTTGAGCACAGTTACGGCTTGCTGTGTTGAGCACAGTTACGGCTTGCTGTGTTGAGCACAGTTACGGCTTGCTGTGTTGAGCACAGTTACGGCTTGCTGTGTTGAGCACAGTTACGGCTTGCTGTGTTGCAGATGTTACTGCTGTTGATACTGGTGCTGCTCTTGCTGTTGGTGCTGTTGCAATCACTGTTATTGTTATAGTTGGTGCTGTTACTGCTCTTATTGTTGAAGCTGTAAATGTTGCAGCTGTTGTTGTAGAAGCTGTATATGTTGCAGCTGTTGTTGTAGAAGCTGTATATGTTGCAGCTGTTGTTGTAGAAGCTGTATATGTTGCAGCTGTTGTTGTAGAAGCTGTATATGTTGCAGCTGTTGTTGTAGAAGCTGTAAATATTGCAGTTGTTGTTTTTGCAGCTGTAAATGTTGTAGCTGTTGTTATTGAAGCTGTAAATGTGGTAGCTGTTGATGTAGAAGCTGTAAATGTTGCAGCTGTTACCCTTGAAGCTGTTTATTATGACTGCTCTTGTTGTTGCTGTTAATGTTTTTGTTGCTATTGTTGTTGGTGCGGTTGCTTAGCCCTAACGTTGCTGGGCGTGTTCTTGCTAATGCTGGACCACCACCACCTTCTACTCCACCTCCTCCTCCACTACCACCTTCTACTCCACCACCACCACATCACTTCACCTCTACACTTGCGCAACACCTGCACCACCGTAACTGTCTGCATCACCACTACTTTCATTGTTTTTCGATGCACAAGAGAAGTAATTTCCACGTAGGGTTAAGTATTTGGTTACACTTGAAGCTGTGACACAACCACACCACATGAAGGTGGTGCGCAACCTGGAGCCAGTGGCTTCCCCACCTGTGTTGTACAGCACACAACCGTGGTGGTGACAGTTGCCTGGTGTCACACCACACATATATACAGCACAGTACTGTGGTGGTGACAGTTGCCTGGTGTGACACCACACATGTGTACAGCACAGTACTGTGGTGGTGACAGTTGCGTGGTGTGACACCACACATGTGTACAGCACAGTACTGTGGTGGTGACAGTTGCCTGGTGTCACATCATACATGTGTACAGCACAGTACTGTGGTGGTGACAGTTGCCTGGTGTCACACCACACGTGTGTACAGCACAGTACTGTGGTGGTGACAGTTGTCTGGTGTCACACCACACATATGTACAGCACAGTACTGTGGTGGTGACAGTTGCACAATCATTGCCGTAATTCCTTCACGTTCGCCTCTTTTTTTACCGTGCATTATTTACCAGTTGTTTTTTCTGGTCAACGAACCATGCTTCCATCACGTTACTTTAAATTCCTTCCCCTGCTCATTCTTTTGTGTATTCTTTTCTTACTCTTTTAATTTTTCGGCTTGCGTTCTCAACTCATTGTCTTCCTCTGCACTCACTCTCTCATCCTTTCTCCCTTTGCTCTTCCTTCCTTGAGTTGTCCCTCGTTTTCTTGAGTTGTCCCTCTTTTTTTGTTGTCCCTCTTTTTCCTCTAGTTGTCTTTCCTCTTCCTTTAGTTGTCCCTCTTTTTCCTCTAGTTGTCTTTCCTCTTCCTTTAGTTGTCCCTCTTTTTCCTCTAGTTGTCTTTCCTCTTCCTTTAGTTGGGTCTCGTTTTCCTTCTTGTCACCTGACGTCTTGAGCCTCTCTGTCTCCTGACATCATTGCTGCTGCTCAGCCTGTCATGTAGTTGCTTTCTTTGTCCTTCAGCTCCTCCCCATTCCAAGTCAAAGCCAAGGTCACACCCGCCACAGCGAGGCCATGCCTAGAGCGCTTCTATGAATCTCACTAATTTCTAAGAAGCAAAACGCGACCTTGTTTTACTTCTGCCGAGTCAACGCCTCCTCTTTTCCGTGTACTCTTTTACTGAAATGTTTTCATCCTACACTCACTCTCGTGCATACGAAACTAGCCAGTCGAACAACTGCACCTGCTTCTTCTGAAGTGGGTTTAGTGCATTAGTCAAATTTTACCAATAGTAAGAAATGCAGTCACCCACCAGAATACAAGCCACTTCAGGTGTGTCATATACTCGATTGATGTAGTTTACCTAGCATGGAGATGAGCTTCATTTCTACGCGAGTGATGCTCGCAAGTGAAAACTAACGAAACATCTGAGAAACTCGGTCGAGTTGATCTGGTAATGTTTTCCGCTTCTTATAGTCGTTAGTATGTGACTTTAGTCAAGTTCCAACCTCCATGTTCACTTTTCTTCGCAAAACCAGAAATTCGTCTTTACGTTGACAAGTAGAAAGAACTTTCATTAACTTGCTCACGTGACGTCCCAGTGAGTGTTGGAGTACGCTAAATAGAGTTGAACTTCAGCAAGTCTCGGCTTAGCGCTCTTCAGTGTGCGTTGAATTCACAGGCTGTCTGGGAGCAGCAGTAACACGTCATCCTAAGCATGCACTCTCAAGCCTTCATCAATGTCACTCCGAGCTGCCCGCTGTAGCATCTGTAACGTTAAGCTAATACAGTCTTACTCGAGTTGTCCTTAAGGTTTTCTCCTTTTATTTGTTTCTCGTGGTGAAGCCCTGCATCCCGACACTTTCTATATCTGCCCAGAGCATTCTTTAATTTGATTTATTTGGAATGCATACTGTCTATCATTTTAATATTTTGACGGGCATACTTAAATACTCTGTAATCAATGTAATTCTTATGGAATAAAATGTATCTAATCTTCACCCTGGCTTTGGAGATGAAACTAGAAGATTGAGAGGTCAGTTTGCCCTAGACATGGCTTTCTAGCGACGGGGATGAGAACATTTGATAATGGTTTAGCAAGGGACAGTAATATCAGTCTTCTATTCTACGCAGTGAAAAATTCTTACTTCGGCCTAAATCAGTATTTCTCAACCGAGGGCAACGAGTGGACGCCGAAAAACTGTAAATACTTGACATATTGAAGGTCAGGAGCCACGAGTGTTAAGCGACTCGGTGGGAGGGGGTCCATGGGCCATCAGAAGTTGAGAAAAGCTGGTTTACATTATATCGAATGGCGCCACTGAAGTGTTGACGCTACTTACTGAGCTTTGCAACATTCAGGGCCTCACATAAGGCATTCTGCACTCGACAGCACCGCCATAGCCCACGCTGCAGTGTCTTCTGCTCCCTAAAGTGTGAGAAACAGAGTGGTCAGCATTGAGGCTAGTGTTGTACACGAGATAATTCTGAAGTGCAGCTCACTTCCATCCACTCTAGTACAACTTAAGTTACTAGTTTCGTGGGAGTGAACAGTGCCACATGGGTGGGTTATTGGATATTCGCGAGACGCAAGCACCTCGACAGCGGCTCTGCCAAAACTACAATCACACTCTGTACAAGCAGTTTCCCTGAGCTCCTAAAATCTTACGATCTATACCATTAAGTTCCTAAATCTTTTTGTCTTGTTCAATTTCATAGTAAATTTAAAATTGTAAGTTTCAAAAACCTGGTGGTGTTTCGTTCACTGAGAAACATTTGTATGTGAATTTTTGTAAACTGTTCAGTTTTACGCCCCTGATTCAATGCATGACCGTGTAGCCTATTTATTTCAGTATTTGCTTAACTTGCTTCTTCATATTTAATTATTTATTCCTTTACTTATACCGACTTCGTTTCCCTCGGCTTCACTTGGATCACCAGCCCCAACTCTCTCCAGACGCAACGCGTTACACAGCTCTGCTCCGCGCCAATAAATTATTAACCTTGCATCCCCATCACATTCCGTTCCAGCACATTATCTAACGTGAGCGTTTTTCTGCTTGCTTCAGATATCTCAGGTGTAGGGAATCTTTGCTTAATTAATGTAGGCGGCTTGTTGCGCTCACAGTCAGTCTAATGGAGCAATCAGTTCCAGCGGGACGAAGCGTTTCCGGCTACTTCTGTTGTTATGAGGACTCCGTGCTGTGCACACAGCCTCTTGTCCACACGTTTCTTGTGATGCATGTCTCGTGACGCTCCCAGGAAACAGACCCACGTGCCAGGCATAGCAAGAAACTTCTTGTGAAGCATCGAAAGAAATTTCATTTTCAATGCAGTTGATACGTAACGTCATTGAGTGCGGCTGTTGCAGGATGAATCAACATGTGTCCCAGGAGGTTGACCCCTTATCACTGGAGTGTGTCTTGTGCTGTACAGCTGCTGCACATCTTCCTTGTACTATAAATGTTACGGTCATGATGGATTATGCACACAGATGACTGGCCCACTTTTGACAGTGTGGGATCACGCTGTAAAGGATAACTACAGGGTGCAGCAACATTAATTCCTCTTTTTGAAAGGAACTTGCTTTGAAAAAACGAAGTTATTTTGCTGCACCCTAAATTTAAAAGGGTCAAATAGTATCAGACTTAAAAGTTCACGACTTTCTTAGGCTCTGCTAGAATCTTTTGTAGTTATAAACTGCATCTGAATGATGAATCACCCAGTTGTGTAGTACTTGATAGTAATAAATACGTAGAGTTCGACTATGCACAGAACGTATACTCAAATCTTAAGGCATTGGGTGGCAGCAATTTTTAATGTCCACATTGGTGTCCCCATTCGCGTCCTCATTGGAGTCCTCATTGATGTCATTATGAAACAAACGCATGTCGACTACAAATAGTAATCGTACATTCGAAGCAATACAAATAATTTATTTTCGGGGCTAAGTTACTCTAAATTTCAAGTTATTCAACGAAGTAGTTATTCCGAGACATCAAGTAATTGTAATTTCATTCGAATTTGGAGAAAGTTTGCGTAAAATACTGGCGACATGAAACGTTAATTGTGTCTTCGAAGACGAAGTTCTTGGTACAAAGCGTTTACTTAAGACCACAACTCGTGTTATTACAAAAGTGGCAGCCTGAGCGATTAAACAACGAACCCTTCTTATAAATTGAGAGACAATCGTGCTGGGGAAGAAGTCGACTTAGCGATTTGAGACCTGGAACTGTGTAGGAACTGTCCTGAAATATCTCGTAGATGTTATTGAATATTATCCAATATGCAACAAAAATATAATCAAGCGAGCGTGTTTTTTATGGTGTACTCTGCAACGCGAGGATTTGTGACCTTAGTGAACAGTTTTGCTGCTCAACGAAACTGTGAGCAACGAAGTTGCTCAACTCATACGAATAAACATGGAAAATATGTCTTATAATACCAGTACGAAAAAGTTAAAAGTAAAAAGAAAAGTACGAAAGAATAAAAGAATCGTCATTCGATATATATCAATAAGATATGAAGGAAATGAAGTGTTTGGAAACCAAGACAAAAACTCAAGTTCTCTCATTGATGAGTTAGAGTAGCAGCCAAAACCAGCGCGCTTAGTCTGTGTATGTGTCATAACCAAGCAATGAAGGTTTAAATGTTTGATTGGAGTCCCTTCTGAGAGCATCGTGAGTTCTACTAGACACAGCAGCTGTCATCACGGCGACTATGAGCCGCGTGCAGTTGCAGCAGTGCTCTATGGTATTCCTGTTGCTTTTATTAATGCTAAATAAGAGCACGCACAGGACGTAGGTGCGTGAGTGTCGGAGCTGTGTTATCAGCAGACAGGAAGCAGTTCACGCTAGGGGCCTCATTTCTATTGCTTAACATACCTCAGCGACGCATGTACTTTTTCAGCTCCATGCTCTAATTGTTTTCTGAATTTACGACATCCAGCCCCAGTCCAAGGCACTCTTGGTGCTACCTCAATGTTGGTGCTATGAAACTTGCCTGTTTCTCATCCAATATTTGTAAAGACGATTTTTAAATGTGTTCACAGTGCAAGTGGAAACTATATTTTCGGGCACCTGGCTCTAGATTTCGGCAATTTGATTAGAAATAAATTAATGGCCTAGTGTGTCCTGAAGTTTCTTAATATTAGTTTTTAGCAGTTAGTTCTGGTTCGGACGTTATCGTCTCTGGCAAAAACTCTTCCAGGATTATATCGTTAATACCATAAAGATATTTGTAGGTCTCGATGAGTTGTCCTCGCTGTCGCTTTTGTTCTAGAGCGATAAATTTAAGCTATTGGACTCATTTCTTAGCTGAGATAAGGGGCTCAAAAATAATTTTCGTTGCTTTATGTTGAATTCTCTCGATTTTTTCTTTATTTTATACATGTTTCGTTCATTTTTTCGATGTAGTGGAAATGAGCTAAGAAAAATCTCTTTCTGTAAAGAATTTTTTCCTAGAAAGAATAATTTCGTTCGATTAATATCTCAAAGTACTTACTAAGCCGAACAAACACATGTCATTGCGAATGAAATAGACATGGGCACTGCAAGGAAGCATGGAAGCTGATTCACCACGCCACATTCATTCATTCTTTACTCGAAGAAAGCCGCGTTTGAAGCTCGGACATAATGTGCGGACTATGTGGGCAAATACTGACAGCTTCTATACGGTTTTGTATGGCCGATCAAAGAAAGTCTCAGGGCAAGCATCATTTGGATGAGATCAGACAGCTCATAGAAGAGACGATTTTTTTATTTAGGCTTAGGCGGGCGTTGTGGGGCTACATAGGCCTGGCACCGCGTTCAACTGCACTGTATTTGTCAGATAGGCAAGCACAGCTCAATATAAACTGTAATCCCATCATAGCGTGAACTTGATAATGGTTTAAATCTAGCAGAGTTGTGAAGACGTGCACGGCTCATTAGTAGTACACTGCGTGCATCAAATGTTCTAAGACTTAATACTAAAGTTTGCCGTGTACGTGGACCGATAAAACCGCTCGCCACTGGGTAAAATTTCAAAGGGTTGAGACCAAGAGATGGTCAATGCTGCATGCATTCCACGGGCCCAGTTCTCTGAAGACTTGTTAGCTTGTCTGAGACTCCTAAGTCCGGTGTCTACTAAGACTGCAAAAGCAAGCTCAGCACAATGGTTGAAGGGAATATTCCTCGTGTTATTGTTGAACTTGTATGTTTATTTGTAGGATGAACTTGAACTGTTTAGATACTAGATGTTTTAATAGATCCTTACGTAAAAATTACATTCAATTTCAGAGTTCAGACGTATTATAATTGAATTCCCTCTATCACTTTTAGTGCACTGAACACTAGACGCCCTCAACACGCTGTTGTATGTACACTCAACTGTGGACATAATAAGCTTATCAAGATAACTCTGAGCATGAAAATAGAACCATTGACAAAACGCTGTTACATGTCGTAGGTTTCAGGTTCTATGATTGCAAACAATTTTTATATTACTTAATTCAATTAAATTCTGAGCGAACATTTTTATTACCTTCACAGAAGTAGGAAAAAAGATTTTCAAAGCGGCTCAAGTGCTGATGTTTCATTGGAAATATGTACACACGTGACTGTTTTCTGATCATTTGGAATTCTTCATCGTATTAAAGAATTTTTTGAAAATAACTATTATCAATGTTGAAACAGTTACTCAGCATAGATAGAATGAAATTAAGCATTTTTGAATTTTTAACGATACAGCAAAAATTAGGCCATGTAGACATCTGAAATGTTAGTTATCAACTACAGTGTCAACATTGTTTCCATTTTTGTAATTCAAGTAGACACATGCATCTTTTATTTGATTCAAAGTTTTGTGGCAAATTAATTTTCTTAATCTTGCATGCAAGTTCTTAGCGACATGGTTATGTATGAAGAATTTTGATATATTTTCGTTTTGAATCCTATAATTGTAAGTCTAAATTTCTCTGCGTAACACAGACTACAGCAGCATGTATGCTGCCTCAGTTGTCCACCATACTGAGTTGGTTACAGCAGCATGTATGCTGCCTCAGTTGTCCACCATACTGAGTTGGTTACAACAGCATGTATGCTGCCTCAGTTGTCCACCATACTGAGTTGGTTACAGCAGCATGTATGCTGCCTCAGTTGTCCACCATACTGAGTTGGTTACAACAGCATGTATTCTGCCTCAGTTGTCCACCATACTGAGTTGGTTACAACAGCATGTATGCTGCCTCAGTTGTCCACCATACTGAGTTGGTTACAACAGCATGTATGCTGCCTCAGTTGTCCACCATACTGAGTTGGTTACAGCAGCATGTATGCTGCCTCAGTTGTCCACCATACTGAGTTGGTTACAACAGCATGTATGCTGCCTCAGTTGTCCACCATACTGAGTTGGTTACAGCAGCATGTATGCTGCCTCAGTTGTCCACCATACTGAGTTGGTTACAACAGCATGTATGCTGCTTCAGTTGTCCACCATACTGAGTTGGTTACAACAGCATGTATGCTGCCTCAGTTGTCCACCATACTGAGTTGGTTCAAAGCTCGAGTGGCTGTTGAGGTTCATGTGAAGCTCATAACTCTCAGAGGTGTACCACCCATTATGAAACGGTAAGATCCCTGCAGCTAGAGAACTGTGAAGTCTCTCCTCTTGTTGTAGAAAGTTATCATTAATGTGTTCCACCCTAAACCCTAGGCAAAGTACCAAGGGTATTACATCATTTTTAACCGTATTGTAATTCAACAGTTAACACAAACCTCATGAAATTGAAAGTGATAAGTTTTCTTCGGTTCTTTATTTACCTTCCTCCACATTATTTTATACGACTGATGAAAGTTTTCCAGCAATTCCATGGCATGGTTCAGAAGATAGATTGCGTGGTAATTATGCCTCGATGTTATTGGAATTATTGGTAAACCTGCAATATTCAGGGATAGCGCGCGCTCATGGAATAAACCAGGGCAGTTAAAGCAAGTGGAATGAACTGCTGCCCAGCAACCCAAGGCAACTCAATGAGGCTCTACGTATGAGTATCATGCTGCAAACTGTGGTTACGAGTCCTTGTTCTTATTAAAGGTAGGAGGGCCTTAGTGAACTGTAGTAACATTTCATGAATCCACTACTATAACAAATACTCAGTCATGTGTGATAGAGCAAGCTTGTCCATATGTTAGCGATCTTTACAACACTGTGGTGACTCCAAATGTTCGGATTTAGCGACTTACCCAAAATGCTGTGCTGAGGTAGGTTATTTATATAACTTCTTTAAATGGTTTCTCGTACCTGAGAGTGGACGGTGGGGCTGTAGCTGCACCAGATCCCCCCACGAATGACAGCAAGCATCTGCGCGACTTAGCTTACCAATTTTCATCCATGAGACTTGGTCATCTTGTAGTTGAAAATCTTCTTGAGCGGCTATGGTGGTACCCCTTCATTGAGTTTACCTTCATGCCACGTGAAGGAACTGCTAGTAAATGCATCGCATGAAATGCTACCTTTAATCATTCGTGAAACCTTAGCTGTAGGTGTAGTACGTTCACTCATCCAATTTTGATAAAATTTGATGTAAACAATGCATGCTTAAGCATGAACGTCTATTGATTCTTCAAAATAAGAATTATTCAATAGTTACATGATGCAAATAGACATTCAGGTGTTGGACGCTATACATGAACATCTTTTCTTCAATGTTTATTCGTGTTGAACCATAGCAGAAAAATAATTAAATATCAATGTAAATGAATCTATGCCTATCTATCTAGGCCTTTTTTTTAACAGTTGATGTGATTTCATTGATTTTTATCAATATTTTTGAAGTTCGATTGAAAATTAAGCTTAATTCTTGTCATAAAATTTGAGGAACTAGGGATTGTAGAGGAGAGCTTGGCAGGAGCTGACGTCACGAAAACAAGTCTATGCTTTGCTTCTTCTAGAGCCGCTTTTTCATGAGGAAGGGCAGAATTTACGAAGAACGGTGCAGCTAAACCAGACCAATAATTGGAGAAAGAGGCCCGCATTTAGTGACACTAACCAACACTTAAATATATAACGGTGGAAAATTATCATACTTCTACTTTTAAAGTAAATGTAGGTAACTGTAGCACGTACGAGTTTCGGTGTTAAGAAAAACCTGTCGTCCGTGCGCTTAATAAAGACTAGTATGGTATAGAAGCTATCATGAGTACCCTTACTTAGAGTACAGTTCTTATAGAAGCTGGGTGGATTGACGGAGTGCTCACACGAACTTGTCAACTTGTCAAAGAAAGCGATTTTTTAATTATCCCACTCCCTTCCATGCTCAAGTCTGGACGTAACCAAATGGCTCATCAATTCTAACGCTATTTTCTGTATTAAAATCATTGAAAAGTGAATGGAGATTTAAGCTGCTATATCATGTACCTCTATGAGCACAATCGCAGTCTTCCATATCGAAATCCAGATGTACGATAATTTCCTTAAACACTTGGGAAAATACAGTTCGCTAAATAGTCCTTCTATTGTTCTTGATGGTTCGGAAAATTTCAATACATTGCTTTATAGAGCTTGCATAGCGTACAATTGGTCAGAAAAGCATAAATAATTTTTTTGAGACTTTTAATGATCCTCTCATTCAAACGATCCGAAAATGTGTTATACACGGTGCGTGTGTGCTTATAATGGCCTATTGAAACGATGTGAGAGCTTGCGTTGTGTATGAGAAGTTATATTATGCCCAGCTTTATCGTAAGAAGTTTTGGCCCTACTCCTAGTCTACTTAAACTTAACATTGACTGAAATAAAAGGGTTACATAACATGCTTTTTAAAGCTGTCTGCATGGATAAACTATAAAACTTGTCCAAGTTCTTCATTTTTCATGTTTGGCAAACACGATTGTAGGATATCGAGTGTCACTTTGCTTAACATGGTACCTTGCATTTATAAAATTGATCAGTAATAATGTCCTAGGTTAGTTTGATTTATAATTACAATTTCTCGAAGCTGTTGATGAGTTGAGTCACGTAAATGCTCATAATTGTTTAACCCGATGTGATCGTGGCTGGAGGGCATAACAGCTCTTCTATGTTCTCAAAATTTTTCGATATAAAAGTACATATACATTTAGTCTCTTTGATTATCAGCACTTGTTTCTTGAAATGGTTGTAAATAAAGCCACTTTCGTTGCACACGTTCACGACTAATGAACCCCTCCAGCGTTCGTTCTGAAGAAACACACGATATGTTAGAACTCCTACCGTGTAGGGAACCCTTTCACCGTCACCTGGATCTGCTGTGACTTGCAACTCCTGCCCAATAACTTTTGTTTCGATGCTGTTTTGGGTCTCGTAGGCCTATGGAGTTGCGCCCGCCTAATTAAACACTAAAAAGGGCGAGAGTTCTTCTGGACATTCCGGTGACAGAGAACTCTGGGAAAAACCGATACTTGATGAGCATGATGGAGCAATAATTTCCCCTACCCCTTTCTCTTTCCCCCTGCGCCCGCCCTCCCCAAGATGCACCTTGCGCCCTCGGGGCACAGCCTTCAGGAAAAGAAACGTGACCGCCTGTATCTCTGATACCAGCCTATGAGCAGGTGGGCCTACATAGATACCAACTAGGATTTTTGTATTATTTTTCAGTTGAGAAATCATGTGTGCTTCTACAATCAGGAAAATGTTATATCTACATATTATACTGGGTGGCCCATAAGTAAGGAACATTTTTAAAATTATTGTAGCTATAAAACTAAAAATGGTAAAAAGATTTGGTTAATTAAAAATGAAAGAATAAATTTCGAAGTTTAATACAAACTAGCAGGACCCGCGAATAATTCGCGGTTAGTTCAGTAGCATGATTTTACAGGTAGTGAATAAATTAACAATCATTGATTATACGCTTATACCAAATATAATTCTTGTAGGGGAAAAAGTAAAACTTTTCCGTTATGACAATTTAGTTGTTCTTTTTGGAATCTTAAAGCTCCGCAAAATTGACATCGGACATCTATGGCTTCAGTGTAATGTATCCGGTGTTCCATATAATTATTTCTTTTTTCATGATCTCTGTTTCTCGTTTCCTAGAAATTGCTGTCTCTCCACCTCATTCATATCATTTCGTCTTTCTTGGTATCTGTTTCTCCTGTTTTCTGGAAATTGCTGTCTCTCCACATCATTCATATCATTTCGACTTTCTTGATCTCTATTTCTCATGATTTGAAGATGCAATTCTCGCTCCTCCTGACTTATATTCATCCTTCGCTGTTGCATTCGTAGTCTGTTTCTATCACGAGTTGCTTGCCTTTCGTCTTCTCGCAAGCGTTGTCGGCTCCTTCTCTGTCGCTCTCTTGTTGCTTCTCTTTGTTCTCTTATTCTCTGCTCCATTGTTTTAGATCAGGCGTGGGCAAACTTTTCAATGCAAAGGCCACGCTCAAAAATTCGCAATTTCATTTGGCCGCATAGTACAGGTTCGCACATAAGGTATTGTCGGTATCACTGATACGCTAGCAGCACATTTTAAAATATAAAAAAATTCCAAAATTTCAAAAATTTCAAAAAATTCAGAAAATTTAAAAAATTCAAATAACTGACAAAATATCAAAAATTTTAAAAATTCCGAAAATTCGAAAAATTCAAAAACAAAAAAAAAGAAAAATTTTAAGCAATTTAAAAAATTAAAACATAATCAAAACATAAAAACAACTAAAATATTAAAATAACTCAAAAAATTCGATAAATTCAAAAAAATTAAACCATTTGAAAATTTACAAAATTAAAAACATTAAAAAGTAATTTAAACAATATAAAAAATTTGAATCATTTAAAAAATTAAAAAATTGAAAACAAGTCTAAAACCAAAACATTCATAAAATTCCAAATCCAATGAAACGTAATGTAACTTGACCCGACCCCAACCGTATAATAGATACCGCAATGAAGGTTGTGACGCACAGGTACGATAGTCGTAAGCGTATTAATATATAGAAGATTATAAATGAAACAATAAAATACGTTTAACTATGAAATACAATATCTTTTAAATGACCTCCATTATTAGTCAAACAATGGCGTGCTCTTTCAACGGTGCTGTTCATTACTTTCCTTAATGTATCTGGTGAAATGTTGTTGATCTCTTGAATGATGTTTAGTTTCAATTGCTGTAAAGTATCAGACATTTTAATGTAAACGTTTTCCTTTAAGTATCCCCAGAGAAAGAAATCAGAAGCACTAGTTCGTATGGTCTGTGGCCTGCCACAACGTTGTCTGTCTGTTGTTGCCCCAGTTTCTTTAAATTTCAATACCAGTTTTTTATGCACTTCTTCGAAGGACTTCTTCCAATACCATCAATATTCCTGTAATTCCTCTGAACTTCAGTAACCGAACAATTATATCGGAAATAAAGGTCCACTATTTGCTCGTTGTTCCATTGCGTAGCGATTCATTTTGGGGGGTGGATTTTATGAAATTTTTGGGCAATATGTTATGATTGTCGGTAGACTTGATACGCTGGTAGTAAACTTTGAAATCTCCTCATTCATTCTTAATTAACCAAATCTCTTTACCATTTGTAGTTCTGTAGCTATAATCTATACTATAATAAGAGCCCCGTCTGTCCGTGTGTCACACTCTTCTAATCGATAACTTTGATTGCAACAAGGATAAAGCTTAAGAAATACAAGAAATTATTCTATTGCATTATTTTTCTGCGTTAATTCAATTCCCTTTCACTTGCATTATGGTATCCAGGATACGCAATCGGTTTATTTTTACAAATAGAAATTTTCGTTGGACCTTTTTCTGTTGAAATTCATCATGATGCTTTGATATTTTTAATTAATAATGCGAAAAGAAATGTTTTAAATTATTTTGACCAGTAACCTGGCTACCACTTAGTATAAGGCCAAAGATTTTGGAAATTTAGTTATTGTTGTCGGAATTGTGATTTTATTAAGAAGCTTCAAATAAATAATAGAAGACATTTCAGAATAAAATTCCAGTAAAAAAGGCCGACATAGATAGAAACGTGTCTAAGCGTAAGAGAGAAGTAGCAAAACTTCGACAGCAAGAAAGACGTTGTTCGTTTGATGGAAAACTGATTCGTTTAGGGAATAAATTATTAACGGGCATTGCACTAGTAGTTTTAAGAAGGTACCTTACTTTAGGGCCACCCTGTATAATAGACGATGTACCTCCACATCTCTGTGTGTGTCCGTCCCATTACTTCCTATCTATTCCTCAAGAAAAGTTATTGAACTGAAATCAGAGGGGATATAAATGTATATTTTAAGCATTGTAGTGTATTAAAGATACCAAAGGCGTCGGATTACTATAAAATACTCCATTTTTCCCGTTATTGGCATCGTTCTCCTACACGGTTATGTTATCGGGAGGTAACATACAGAATGGAAGAGTTGTATCTATTCGAGAAAAATATTCAGGTTCTGATAATACCACCGGTAAAATGAAAAATGTTTTATTTCATAGATTCTTAATTTTGTTACTTTTAAACCATGGGATTTTCACGGTTACTATCTGGGCCATGTTATTGGTAGATAAGATACAGAATGGAAGTTCTGTATACATTCATGACAAATATTTATTTAAAACACTCTAAGTCGTCATAAATCTTTCATACATCGTTATAAAAATTTCAAATTAGTCTAATTCAAACCGTGTAATTTCTACGGGAACTCTCTAGTAGATTAATTAATCTATATGCTAACCGACTATTTGGAAATTTTAATTAAAGTATTTTGTTTTAAATATGAAGATGAACTGGTGAATAAACTAAGCTTAGGTAAACTAAGCTTGATGTATTACGCCAAATCATGTTTCTTTTATGAAGGTATTTTCAATTGAAGAAATTTACTCTTTTTTCACACTACATGAGTTCAGCAATGCATTAACGCCTTAATACAATGTACGTTACCCTTAAATACTTGCACTGACTGTTTTCTTGTATCACCAGAAAACCATGGAGGACAAACCATGGTCACGCTTCATGTGGTATCACACCTCACATGGTGTGGTGTGAGGTACAGGTTATTTTATTACCTAGGTGCATGGTTGCAACCAGACCGACCTGAATAACTCTTCACTGTCCCGCTGTTGTGATGTATTCTGTACTGTGTAGTGTGCACATTCATGACATATTCTGTAATTCAGTCATGGGTTATGAAGGGCTTTGCAAGCTTCCATCGTGTGTGCGGACAAAGAGCAAATGAAAGCCTGCCTAATGAACGTCTCTGAATTGACGCCGAGAAGTGCTTCTTTTCGAAGAGCTGTTGAAACCATACACCGTCTTCGCTCATTAATTAACTCTATTTGAAAGCATATTTGCAGAGCATTATTGGAGGTTCTTAAGAATTATTCATGGAATTGAAATTAGCGGCTCGGTCGCAGATCAATTGAATTTAATTTGAACTTTCAGAGGCCTGGATTATTATAGGAAGCTTGGAAGCAGCTTAAAGGCTTTGAAGCTGAAACCTCGCTGCTCACTCATAGTCAGGTAATGGTCTGGTGTTTGGCTAGCGTGAAGTCTGGGATGGTCTGGTGTTTGGCTAGCGTGAAGTCTGGGATGGTCTGGTGTTTGGCTAGCGTGAAGTCTGGGATGGTCTGGTGTTTGGCTAGCGTGAAGTCTGGGATGGTTTGAGGTCTGATAATGACAATTATTACAAATCGTCTTAAGATTTTTTGAACCTGTGCTACAATGCTTAGCAAATTGTGATCTGATAAGCAAATCATGATGTGATGGTTAGCAAATCATGATGTGATGGTTAGCAAATCCTGATCTCATGGTTAGCAAATCGTGATCTGATGGTTAGCAAATCGTGACTGATGGTTAGCAAATTGTGATCTGATGTTGAGAAATTGCAAGTGGTAGCTAGAAATGTGAGGTTAAGAGGTAGAGTGGACAATGCAAGTTTCAGTACAATTGAATAAGAAGAGCGCAGTGTGGCGCAATATGAACTGGTCAACAAGGATGTTGATCAGGTTGATGACTACCAAGCCTCGTTATCTTCATTAAGCACTCATGACTTCTACAGGTGACGGTTGCGTGAACACGAGTTGTAATTCTAAAACGTACAGCAGTGTTCAGAAGTGAGCTAAATATCTAATTGTTTGAATGTTATTTTTCGAATGATTAGAGATGTGGTGCTGTACAGTGGGGTGTGTGGTACAGTGGGGTGTGTGGTACAGTGGGGTGTGTGGTACAGTGGGGTGTGGGGTACAGTAGGGTGTGAGGTACAGTGTACCTCAGTACACACTACACTAACTGCAGTTTCGTGGAGTAGAAGTAGCGTGTTGTATATACTTGATAAATCTATGGATGATGACTAATTCTTCAAGAAATATAAAGATGATGGGACTATAATTGTTCCGGGTACGAGCATTCGTGAGTAAATCTTCAAGACAATTCAGCGAACGAATGCTAACTTTGCTTTGCAAACACTTGTAAGGTGAGACAAACTAGTGAGAGTAGCGTGACCGTTGCTAGGAGAGTAGCGTGACTTTCGTTTGGAGAGTAGCGTGACCGTTGCTTGGAGAGTAGCGTGACCGTTGCTAGGAGAGTAGCGTGACCGTTGCTTGGAGAGTAGCGTGACCGTTGCT
>VCRD01004067.1:30669-43632 GCA_006783055.1 Trinorchestia longiramus
CACTCCAACTCCCCCACTCCAACTCCACCCCTCCAACTCCACCCCTCCAACTCCACCCCTCCAACTCCACCCCTCCAACACGAGCTGTGGACTCAAGACACAATAGATCTCAACTCCCAAAGGGCATCTCGATCATGCGGCATCCAACTCTTCATTTAGTGCCTGTGGCTGAACCATAAACCAGCGCCACTCCAATTTATGGACACATCATTTATGGACACATCAATTATGGACCCTTAATTTGAAGTGGTTTCTGAAGGGAAAAACAAAAGTTGAGGAATGTTTATACGTTTCTTTTAAAAATGTTGTTTAATTTTCGAAGAACAGGTGGTGTACATTTGTAGTATATATATATATTATAATAATTTGAACTGTGAGCAATCAAGCAACAAATTAATTTAATCATTAAATTAATTAATTTAGCCTTAATTAATTGTTATGAATCGAAATTATTGTTATTATTTTTATTTTTTTTCAGGTTTTAATGACTGCTTTTTTGTTTCTTGAAACTTTTCTGAACTTTTTTACTATCTATGACCTTTTTTCAGTAAATTTCACGTCCTTTTTAAATAAATTAGTAGTATTTTTTTGTGCTGGAACTTTTTTTTCGGCAGGAAACCGTCTTTCTAAGAAAACTTTGGTGGGGTTCTTGCATAGTGTAATTGCTATTTTCGCCATTTTTCAGTTGAATTTTATAGATTTTTTATTTATTGATTGCTTTAATTTTTATTTTTCAAAAATCGTGTGATGCTGTACGGCGGTGCTGAAATTCTGTTTTTTTAAATAATGTGTTTTTGAGAAGGAAATTTTTTCGATTTTCCCAAGACTCTTTGAAGGCAGGCATGTTTTGTTCATTCTTTTGAAATTTATTTCCTTTATTTTTCATTAGTTTTGTTGCCTAAATGAATTGTGCTGGAATTTCTTTTACATCATGTAATATATCAAATTCAAATGTTTATATATAATACTAGACTGTTTCCGTGGAAGTTCCACGGTTTAGATTTTACTGATTTGAAATTATTAAAAAGATGAATGAATTAAAGATTTGCGACAAATTGTTGTGCTTTAAATGATTATTATTTATTAACTAGCGTACCCGTGCCATCAAAAATGATAGTAAATCTAATGTATAATAAACACTTAGAATACAGTATCTTTGAGCTGCTATAGAAGTAGTTATAGCCATTCGTGTCATATCCTAGATACAGAAATTCAGCATTACTGAAAGCAACTGCGAGCTTGTGTATGTATATTGTAATATGCAATACCCCGCCGAACTCCCTATCCACGATACGGACTCGAGTATATAAGGCTCTGGATCTCTCTAATTTTTTGGAAAGTGACTTATTGTTGTGCATTTGTACAGCAAAAATGAGTGTATTAATTTACCAGTGAACTGAAACCAAGACCGCCAGTGCTAATTTCTTCCTGTCTATTCTTAAGAGCGTGACACGAAACAAATAAATAAATGAATAAATATATGAACACACGTCGGTCATTCTTAGTATTAGAATTAGAATATATACAGAACTTCCATTGTATATCTTATCTACCGATAACATGACCCAGGTAGTACCCGATGAAATTCCTTGATTTAAGAGTGATAAAATTCTGGATCTATAAAATAAAATACAGTTTTCAGTTTTACCCAGGGTATTATCAGAATCAGGGTATATACAGAACTTCTGTTTTCTTTTTATCCACCAATGACATGGCCGTGTAAGAGAAGAACGCTAATAACGGAAAAAATGGAGCATTTTATAGTATCCGGCGCATTAGGTATCCACAATACAATCTAAAAATATAATCGACTATGTATCTCCATCTTGCTGTATCTGTGTGTGTTCGTCCCATAACTTCCTATCTATTACTGAAGAAAAATTATTGAACTGAAATCAGAACGGGTGTGCATGTATTACAAGCATTGTATTGTGGAGGCCAAAGACGCCGGATCACTATAAAACACGTCATTTGTTCCGTTATTAACTTTCTTCTCTTACACGGCCATGTTATCGTTACTCAAGATACAAATTAAAAGTTCTGTATACATTCATGAAAAATATTCAGATTCTGATAATACCCCGGGTAAAACTGAAAACTGTATTTTATTTTATAGATCCAGAATTTTATCACTCTTAAATCAAAGAATTTCATCGGGTACTATCTGGGTCATGTTTTCGGTAGATAAGATACACAATGAAAGTTCTGTATGTATATATTCTAATTCTAATACGAAGAATGACTGTCGTGTGCTTATATATTTATTTATTTATGTTTCCTGTCACGCTCTTAAGAATAGAAAGGAAGAAATTAGTACTCGCGGTCTTTGTTTCAGTTCACTGGTAAATTAATACATTCATTTTCGCTGTACAAGTGCACTATAATAAGTCACTTTCAAAAAAATTGGAGAGATCCAGAGCCTTATATACTCGAGTCCGTATCGTGCATAGGGAGTTCGGCGGGGTATTGCATATTACAATATACATACACAAGCTCGCAGTTGCTTTCAGTAATGCTGAATTTCTGTATCTAGGATATAACACTAATGGCTATAACTACTTCTATTGCGGCTCAAAGATACTGTATTCGAAGAGTTTATTATATACTAGACTAGATTTGCCGTCATTTTTGATGGCATGTGTACACTAGTAATCATTTAAAGCACAATAATTCGTCACAAATCTTTAATGCATTCATCTTTATAATAATTTCAAATCAGTAAAATCTAAACCGTGGAACCTCCACGGGAACTGTCTAGTGCTTGTAATACATGCATACTCGTTCTGATTTCAGTTCAATAATTTTTGTTCAGTAATAGATAGGAAGTAATGGGACGGACACACACAGATAGAGAAAGTGAGAGGTAGAGATACATTGTCCATTATATATGTAGATATATAAATTTGATACACCCTACCCTCCTCTAAAGGGCAAAAATGATGGAACATTTGATTTGTATGAATGTGTAAGTAATTTGAATTTGTTTCATTTATTGATACTTTTGAATATGTTATTCATTTATTTAGCTCTAGGTTAATTTTATTTTGGCAAATATTTTGCATATGTATTTCCATGAACTCTGACTTTTTTCTATTTTTCATCGAATTTAAATATTATTTGCCTTTTTTCATGATTTGATTGCAGTAATTAATTTTTAGCATACATTATAGAAGTGTGCATGTCATACGAGCACGAGTACATTAGTACAGTTGTACATTTGTTGTATGCAGGACAGAACACTAGTTACTTCATTTTCCCTCGCTCCTCCACTTCCCTCCACCTCGCTTGCTCTTCCACTTCCCTCCTCCTCGCTTGCTCTTCCACTTCCCTCCTCCTCGCTCTTCCACTTCCCTCCACCTCGCTCTTCCACTTCCCTCCACCTTGCTCTTCCACTTCCCTCCACTTTCCTTGCTTCACATTCCCTTAAAAATGGGCCGCCATTTTTTTATGGATTTGCGGTCCATGATCTGGGCCGCAAATCTCCGCTGATTGCTTTGAGAAGTCATCGGGCCAATCCGGACCATTTGGCTCCATTTGGCCCGCCGCCCGTCCGCATACTGAAGCAGCTGCTGCAGCTGTTGTTGCAGCTGCTGCAGCTGTTGTTGCAGCTGTTACAGCTGTTGTTGCAGCTGCTGTTATAGCTGTTGTTGCAGCTGCTGTTATAGCTGTTGTTATAGCTGCTGCAGCTATTGTTGCTGTTGCTGTTATAGCTGTTGTTGCAGGTTTTATAGCTGTTGTTGCAGCTGCTGTTATAGCTGTTGTTATAGCTGTTTTTGCAGCTGCTGTTATAGCTGTTGTTGCAGCTGCTGTTAGAGCTGTTGTTGCAGCTGCTGTTAGAGCTGTTGTTGCAGCTGCTGTTAGAGCTGTTGTTGCAGCTGCTGTTAGAGCTGTTGTTGGAGCTGCTGTTATAGCTGTTGTTATAGCTGCTGTTATAGCTGTTGTTATAGCTGTTGTTGCAGCTGCTGTTATAGCTGTTGTGTTGTTGCTGTTATAGATTTTGTAGCAGCTGTTGTTGTAGCTGTTGTTACAGCTGTTGTGATTGTTTCAGATGATACAGCTGCTGGGTTTATAGCTGTATGGAATACTAGTGTAGTGAGAGCAGCTGTAGCACCCACAGCTTGAGTATTTAAAGCTGTAGCATATCACTAATATATGTACCATGTATATATGTATTTACATGTGTGTAATATATCTATTTGATATTCATTGATAAAGTTAGTATATGGGTTCTTTATTTCTAACTGTATAATAATTATCTATATTGTTATATATGCGCCTTTGGGTCATATATTAATTGGCTACTCACATATCTGTGAGTTCTTCATATAAGGGTTATATATGTTATAACCCCAAGACATATATATATACAAATATATATATATATATGTCTTGGTTGTTGATATGGTTTCTATACAAACATGTGTCAAACATGTGGGGGACTATATACATCCGTCATAGGATTCATGTACTCGTACATGAGTTAGGGACATATAAGGGAATTATATATGTGGGTTCGACGTCTATGAATTGTATATATGAGTTATATATGAGGTAAATATTAGTTAAATGAGTTATATGAGATAAATATAAGTTAAATATGAGTTATATATGAGATAAATATGAGTTAAATGAGTTAAATATGAGTTATATATGAGATAAATATGAGTTAAATGAGGTAAATATGAGTTACATATGAGATATGTATGTTATATATGAGTTATATACAAGTTATGAGTTATATATATATATGTCTCTATACTTCCCAGGCCTGAACAAAGACCTGACTGAAGACCACAACAAGAATGGACTGTCCAGTCCACCCCTGGGGAAACTGCAGCGTGGGGGTGACTCCAGACCCCACATGGAACTTCCCCAACCTCCTCCCTCCCTCACCTCCCCCCAGCACCACAATATCCCCTCACCCCACCACACCAATCCCCACCACAACCACACCACCACCACCACACCTGGTCACCACGACCACGTAACCACGTTGGCTAGTTTAGACAATGCAACCACGGCGCTGCAGCACCACCGTGTCTCTGAGGTGTGTACCGTGTGTGCTGTGTGTACCGTGTACTGTGTGTACCGTGTACTGTGTGTACCGTGTGTACTGTGTGTACCGTGTGTACTGTGTGTACCGTGTACTGTGTGCGTTCTACTACTATGTACCATTTACCTTTTACTGTGTACGTTGTAGAATAGAATAGAATAGAATAAGGCAATAGGAACGAGCCGTTTGGCCCATTCTTGGTTCAATACCGAAGTCCCATGCCGTCTAAAAGTAAATCCATCAGTCATGCACGTACACCTTAACCACGTAAGTCAATTTAGTCGTGTGCACACATATCACTCACGCGCAGGCGTTTATGTCACTAGCATTTATCTCAATCATACATTAACCTTAAGGAGTTAGGCACATAGTTAGTAGGATGTAGTACTGGGGGGGTTCGTAATACAAAATTTATCGAGACGATTTTTGAATGTGTTCACAGTGCCAGCAGAAACTATGTTTTCTGGCAGCTGGTTCCAAGTTGCGGCAATTTTAACGGGAAAAAAGTTCATAGCTTGAGATGTCTTGAAGTTTCTCAGTAATAGTTTTTGACCGTTATTTCTGGTTCTTACGTTACCGTCTCTTTCGAAGAGCCCTTCCATGGTAACATTGTTGAGGCCATTTAGATACTTAAAGGTCTCAATAAGTTGTCCTCGCAGTCTTCTTTGTTCTAGGGATCTAAGTTCAAGGCGTTGAAGACGTCTTTCGTAGCTGAGATTGCGGAGTTCTGGAATCATCTTCGTTGCTTTCCGTTGTATTTTTTCCATTTTATTAATATCTTTAATATCTTTTACTGCATACCCTGTACCGTATGCCGTATTCCATGTACCGTATGCCGTATTCCATTGTACCGTATGCCGTATTCCATTGTACCGTATGTCGTATTCCATGTACCTTCTACTGTGTACCTTATACCGGAAAGAAAATTTGTGAGGCGAGTCAATGTACCGTGTACTGTGTGTGCCGTCTACTGTGTGTACCGTGTACCGTGTACTGGTAAAACGAATACAGGAAAACAACTCCTTTACCTGAGCTACGATCTACAGTTCATGTCCACTGCAACTGTGTGGCTTATGGACTTAAACCTAGTTCATGGTTGTGTGCCAAATGAATTTATGGTTTATGGTTGTGTGTTAACCAATTTATGGTTGTATACAAAATAAATTTGTTTTATGAGTGTGTATGAATGAATTTATGGTTTATGGTTCTGTGTAAAATTAATTTATGGTTTATGGTTCGGTACAAAATGAGTTTAGGGTTTATGGTTGGGCGTGAAATGAATTTATGGCACATATGTAATCTATTTACAAGAGATTTTATTATTTAGATTTTGAAAAATACATGGAATATTTATAATGAATTTATGGTATCACTTTAATAATAAAAGCCGTGTCTGTCCGTCCGTCCGTGTGACCCCTTCTTCTAATCGATATCTTTGATAGCAACAAGGATAAAGCTTAAGAAATACCAGAAATTATTCTATTGTATTATTTTTCTGTGGCAATTCAATTCCCTTTCACTTGCATTATGGTATCCAGAATACGCAATCGGCTTATTTTTATAAATATAAATTTTCTTTGGAGTTTTCTCTGTTGAAGTTTATCATATTGCTTTGATATTTTTAATTGATAATGCGAAAAGAAATGTTTTAAATTAGTTTAACCAGTAACCTGGCTACCACTTAGTATAAGGCCAAAGATTTTGGAAATTGAGTTATTGTTTTCGGAATTGTGCTTTTCTTGAAAAGCTTCGAAGAGATAATAGACGACATTTCAGAATAAAATTCCGGCAAAAGAGGCCACCATGGATAGAAACGTGTCCAACCGCAAGAGAGAAGCAGCAAGACTTTGACAGCAAAAAAGACGCCGAAGACGATCGGATCAACAACGTGAAACGGCAAGACGAAGTAATGCTGCTCGCCAACGAGAAGCTAGAGCTAAATTGACCCTTGAACGGCGTTTGGCAATTCTACGGAATAATGCAGAGCAACACCGAGTAGCTAGAGAGAGGGTAAATCTAGGGTAAAAATGAAGAAGGGATACCTAATACCTGCAAGATACATGCGAATTGAGACTAGAAAAACGTTTTCTCCCAGTACTAGCGAAACTTCCTTAATTATCTATCATAATGTTATTAACCGTATGTTAACGGGCATTGCACTAGTATTCATAATATACTAGTGCAATGTCCGTCTAATCTAAATAATTACCTAATCTGTGAGCAAATGTATTCTGCTGAAGAATATCATCCCTTCTTTCTTGAGTTAAAATTCTCTCGTGCAAGTCGATGCTGTTCGGCATTAATTTGAAGAATTTCATCCCTTCTTTCTTGAGTTCAATTCTCTCGTACCACTCGATTTTGTTCAGCGTCATGCTGAAGAACTTCCTCTCTTCTTTCATGCGTTAAGCTCTCTCTAGCTACTCGGTGTTGCTCTGCATTATTCCGTGGAATTGCCAAACGCCGTTCAAGGGTCAATTTAGCTCTAGCTTCTCGTTGGCGAGCAGCATTGCTTCGTCTTGCCGTTTTGCGTTGTTCGTCCGATGGTCTTCGGCGTCTTTCTTGCTGTCGAAGTCTTGCTGCTTCTCTCTTACGGTTGGACACGTTTCTATCCATGTTGGCCTTTTTTGCCGGAATTTTATTCTGAAATATCCTCTATTATATCTTTGAAGCTTTTCAAGAAAATCACAATTCCGAAAACAATCTCAATTTCCAAAATCTTGGGCCTTATACTAAGTGGTAGCCAGGTTACTGGTCAAACTAATTTAAAACATTTCTTTTCGCATTATCAATTAAAAATATCAAAGCATCATGATGAATTTCAACAGAAAAAGGTCAAAAGAAAATTTTGATTTGTAAAAATGAACCGATTGTGTATTCTGGATACCATAATGCAAGTGAAAGGGAATTGAATCGCCACAGAAAAATAATGCAATAGAATGATTTCTTGTATTTCTTAAGCTTTATCCTTGTTGCTATCAAAGATATCGATTAGAAGAGTGTGACACACGGACGGACAGATAGACAGACGGATGGACGGACGGACCTATAATAGTTATTATAGTATAGATTTATGGGAAATTGAAGTTAGATATCTAGCAAATGTATATTTGTAGTAAATTCTTACTATATTTTCATTAGATCAAGCATGAAATTATGATAGCTTTATGGTATATTGGTTCTGGATTTATGATCGTTCAAAAATTTACAAAAAGAACTTTTGCGAGCCAACAGGTCATTAATGTTAGTGTGTGATGTGCATGTGGTGAGCATACATACGAGACTACAAAAGTTGTTATACAAAGGGGGTCATAAAAAAGTCTCCTTTAATTAAATACTTTTAACTGCATAACTAATCGTCGTAGAAACTTCACCATAATCTCATTTTCGCTACCATTTATTTTACTTTTATGATGTGAAACTACTTTTTATTCATAAACATACTTTACAAACAGGTAATCGAAAAGTCAGGATAATTTTCGCGTCAATGCACGAGGGTAATTCTAGAAGTGCTAAAAAAAACGATTTACTCTTCTGTTCATAATCACAGTAAAATTGTATCATTGAGTCGTCATTCCTAATTATGAGACCGTTCTTAATTCAATTTTACATTACAAATACAGAAATTAAATTCTTCACCATCGACCTTTAATGATACAATCGACGAAAGAAAATGCGAGTATTCTTGGTCATAACTTTCCATGATTTCAAAAATGTCACAGAAGTCGTTCAAATTATTTCAAAATCAGTTCCAGGGGAAGAAATGTAAGTAAATCTACTGTGAGAAAAACTGCTGCAAAATTTTCTACACATAGAACAATACTCAATAGCAAATTTAAATTTTCTACATATAAAACAATACTCAGCAGAAAATTTAACATGTCTACACATAGAACAATTCTCAATAGAAAATAGGGGAATTCTGGAAGACATTTCGCTGGAAAAATACCAGAAAATATGGGAATGGACGCAGTCAAATTGAAGAGAAAGACAAGTTTTCAAATCGACGACATGGATTCAATTTATTTTGGTCTCAGGCTCGTAGAACTTTAAAGAGAGATTTAGTTTAGTTTCCTTACAAGCTAAGAATTGGCCAAGATATTTTTGAGATAATGATCTTAAAAGAACAATAACGTTTTGCAGATTGTTTATGGAGAAACATGAAAGATTTGTTGAAGCCCTCGTTGTATCAAATTAGGTGGCTTTCCATATGAATGGTGTTGTCAATCGTTAAAATAATGAATCATGTTTGCCTTACAAACGGCTACCAAGAAATTTTTTTGAAAAAACAATCTTATCTTTCAAGAAAATATTTCAGTTTGGATTTGATTGTCTGGGTCCGGCTTCGTTGTTGGACCAATTTTCTATGAAGGGAATTTAAATGGCGATAAATACCTAGACAAGCTCAATGAAGATCTACATGTATAATCGACTATGTATCTTCATCTTGTTGTATCTGTGTGTGTCCGTCCCGTTACTTCCTATCTATTACTGAAGAAAAATTATTGAACTGAAATCAGAACGGGTATGCATGTATTACAAGCATTGTATTGTGGATACCAAAGGCACCGGATCACTATAAAACACGCCATTTGTTCCGTTATTCACTTTCTTCTCTTACTCGTACACGGCCATGTTATTTTTAGGTAAGATACGAAATGAAAGTTCTGTATATATTCAAGAAAAATATTCTGATTCCAATGGTACTACGGGTAAAACTGAGAAATACATTTTATTTCATGGTTCCTTAATTTCACCACTTTTAAACCAAGAAATTTCAACGGGTACTATCTGGGCCATGTTATCATTAGATAAGATACAGAATGGTAGTTCTGTATACATTAATAAAAAATATTCACTCACAATACAATAATTCGTCGTAAATCTTTAATACGTTCATCTTTATAATAATTTCAAATTAGTTGAATCTAAATCGTGGAATTTCAACGGGAACAGTCTAGTATTACAATATTCCACAACTATATTATTATTATTCGACAGAGTGTGGTGGATGCAAGACGGAGCCACATGCCACAGAAATATTCGCGTAAAGAGTATTTTAACAGAATTTTTCGAAGATTGTGTCACCGGAGTTGGACATGCGGTAGAATGGCCACTGCGTAGTCCCGATCTAACTTCGTGCGATTTTTTCTTTGGGGTCATTTCAAAGATAAAGTTTATAAAACACCAACAGACTTGGAAGATTTACGTGATCATATTAATGAACTCAATATTGTTGTCAATGAACTTAAAAATCACCGAGGAAGTATTAAAAAACTAGAAAGTTCCCATGGAAATTCCACGGTCTAGATTTAACTCATTTGAAATGACTATAAAGACGAATGTATTAAAGATTTACTACGAATTATTCGGTTTTAAATAATTATTTTTTATGAAAGTATACATAAATCGCATTTTGTGTGTTATCAACCGATAACATGGCCGTGTATGAGAAGAAAGTTAATGAGGAAGATATGACATATTTTATAGTGAACCGGTACCTTTAGTATCCACAATACAATCTTATTATAAATGTATACCCGACCTGATTTCAGTTCAACAATTTTTCTTCAGTAATAGATAGGAAGTAATAGGACAGACACACACAAAGAGTGAGACACACTTTGATACAAAAGTGGATCAATGCGAGGAATACGTGCGTGGTCCGATATCAAAATTGTCTCGAAAACAATGGTAGTAATTGGTTAAAATAGAAACATTATGTACTTGTGTTCAAATAGAAATGAAATATTGACTTGAAAAAGTCTTACTGTTATTTTTTCCTTTTTCATATTCACTGTTTTTTATATAAGTAAAATCACAGATTATGCTTTTAGAATTACCCTCGCGCGATGGCGAAAAATAATCATGCTTATTTTCGATTACCTGTTCGTAAACTGTCTATGAATACAAAATGATTTTATGTGATAAAAGTACAATAAATCGCATTGACAATAAATTAATGCTAAAGTTTTTACGATCATTGTTACGCTGCTTTAAGTACTTGAAAAAAGAAATTTTTTGTGGTAAGAGCTATTACATAATTTATGTGTGTATGTTCATGAGCTCATGAGTACATGGTGATAAAGTACATGGTGATGAGTACATGATGATGAGTACATGGTGATGAGTACATGGTGATGAGAACATCGTGATGAGCACATGATTGTATGAGTACATGGTGATGAGTACATGGTGATGAGTACATACATGGTGATGAGTACATGGTGATGAGTACATACATGGTGATGAGTACATGGTGATGAGTACATACATGGTGATGAGTACATGGTGTTGAGTACATGGTGATGAGTACATGGTGTTGAGTACATGATTGTATGAGTACATGGTGATGAATATATAAATATATGCCTAGTTTTAATATTTAACAGGGCAAAGATTAATTGCAATAAACATAACAGCTCAAATCCTGTTATCAATTATATCCGCATGAACGACAACTTTCGACTACACATCCTATGTTATTCCTACCAGGCGTCATCAATAACAAACTGCTCGGTGCTCACAAACAGCGACCTCGCCTCGACCAATGAGAAGAACGCTAAGCCTAAGCGTCACAGGACGCGGTTTACCCCTGCTCAGTTAAATGAGTTAGAGCGTTCATTCGCCAAGACTCATTACCCAGATATCTTCATGCGTGAGGAACTTGCCATGCGCATTCAACTCACTGAGTCACGTGTCCAGGTGAGTACATTGACTTTTTTCTTTGTTTTTAATGTGTGTGTGTGTTCTGTGGAGGTTTTTATTGAGGAGTATTTATTATGTGCGCGTTTCCTGTGTGTTTTTCCTGTGTAGGTTTTTATTGAGGAGTATTTATTATGTGCGCGTTTTCTGTGTGTTTTTCCTGTGTAGGTTTTTATTGAGGAGTATTTATTATGCGCGTGTTTTCCGTGTTTTTCCTGTGTAGGTTTTTATTGGGAAGTATTTATTATGTGCGTGTTTTCCGTGTTTTTCCTGTGTTGGTTTTTATTGAGGAGTATTTTTATGTGCTCGTTTTCTGTGTGTTTTTCCTGTGTAGGTTTTTATTAAGGAGTATTCATTATGTGCGTGTTTTCCGTCTAGGTTTTTAATGAGAAGTATTTATTACGTCCGGGTTTTCCGTATAGGTTTTTAATGAGAAGTAATATATAAGTACGGGTTTTCCGATACTTATTATGCGCACGTTTTCCGTCTATGTTTTTAATGAGAAGTATTTATTATGCGCGTGTTTTCCGTCTATGTTTTTAATGAGAAGTATTTATTATGCGCGTGTTTTCCGTCTAGGTTTTTAAAGAGAAGTATTTATTATGCGCGTGTTTTCCGTCTATGTTTTTAATGAGAAGTATTTATTATGCGCGTGATTTCCGTCAATGTTTTTAATGAGAAGTATTTATTATGCGCGTGTTTTCCGTCTAGGTTTTAAAAGAGAAGTATTTATTATGTGAGTTTATACGGTGTAGGTATTTTTTGTACGAGTTTTTTATGTGTCAGTTTTTATTGTGCGCGTGTTTTTGGGGAAGTTATTTTCATGAACGTTCTTCTGTGTAGGCGTTTTTTTGAATTTTTCCAGTATTTATTTTTCCGTGAAGATATTTATTGTGTTATACACGAAGGTGTTCCATGACTGGTGAGCGAATCTGCTTGCGAGCAGGAAGACCCGGGTTCGTATCCCGCTGCCGACATGGTTGACGCGGCTAGAAATACGGCATGGGACTTGGGTAAACAACCGAATAATTATCGAAGTAATTATCCGACCCAAGAATGGGCCAGGAGGTTCGTTCCTATAGCCTCATTCTATTCTATTCTAACTCTCTTCTGTGTATGTGTTTTGTGTGTACATTTACTGTGTGAGTTGTGTGTGCTGTGTTTTGTGTGTGGGTTGTGTGTGGGTTGTGTGTGGGTTGTGTGTGGGT
>VCRD01004068.1:0-21249 GCA_006783055.1 Trinorchestia longiramus
AAATTCAGGGGTGTGGGGGAAATTCAGGGGTGTGGGGGAAATTCAGGAATGTGGAGGAAATTCAGGGGTGTGGGGGGAAATTCAAAGGTGTGGGGGAAATTCAGGGGTGTGGGGGAGGGAAATAAGTTGAGATTGAAAGGCTGCAGATGGCGAAGGTTGCTCAGATCTTCGTAAGTGGGAGTATGTCACAGGAATGTTTTAGGAGCAAAGTAAATTTAATGAAATAAAGCATATACAGAAAATGCATCAAACCTATGAGTGCTACAGGGACACCTAAATCCCAGCTCATTTTCTTCTTAGAACCATTATACTGATAACATTTTCTTAGCTAGTGACTCAGATACCTCATTTCTAAAAACCACGTTATTAAAATTGACCACTGAAACTCTTAGAAATTCATGTGTAAGTGTAAAGAACAGAGATAACCAAGTTTTGGTCAAATGTGGTAGATTATGTCTGAGATTACGCCCATGCAGGTGCCTTTGAACTGATACTTGCCTTCCTTCTTGCGCTGCTTGGCCAGTTGACGCTCTCGGTATGTGTCATAAAAAGCGTCAGCTTCAGACTCATCCGCAAAACTCAATCCAATAACTGCATTCTGCACGACAAAAATACTTTAACGCATGATTGCTTTTAAAATTCAGCGACATGTATCAGCACTTTTCCTTGCATTAGGAAGGATGAACAGAGAAGAGTCTTTTACTTGAACCCCTCCAATTCTCCCCAAGTTCTGGATATTGACATTTTCTGGGTGAAAGCCACAAATTTATTAAACAGCAGGCCCACAGATCTTGCTATTGTACTCCTGTTGCAAGAGCGGTGTTTCTCTCCACAGTCTAGGCCAGAAATGATACTAGATCCTGTTGAGGCTGCAGTCACAATTAGTATGATCCACACACATTCTCCACTCGTTTCAGTCATGCATATTCTTATAAACAGTCTTTTTTAATTTCAAAACCCTGATGTTTTCCTTCATGAAGAAATTAGTGTCTGTATACAAGGATAAGTTCGTTCAAAAAAAAAATGGGTTTAAGTCTCCTATAAGCAGTGCTACGTCAGCATCAGACACTTGTGAGGGATTTTTTTCATTTGGGCACAATTGTTGAGACTTGTATCGCAAAAAATATTCGTAATAGTCATCCAAATTCTATTATGATATTACACAAAAAACTTGCAAAACTCCGCACTAAACAAAGCAATACAACAAGCCCCTTTCACAAACAAGATTATTGCTTCCCTATATATCAGTATTACGGTCATGTCCGATGCTTATGTAACCAAGAAGATAAAGACATTTCTCTACAAGAGACCTTGAATAATTTACCAATACCAGCATATGTATTATCAACACAACTAAAATGGTGAATCCTAGCATAAATAACACAAACAGTACTGAAATTAGACTTTTCCATTTATTATTGAGCGCCTGTCAGGGTATGTAGTCCTTGTGTAATAAGTTTTAGAATACGACAAAATGATAAAGCAAAGGCTATGAAACACAAGAAACCTTACCCAATGCTGTGAAACTTGGCTGTACGATTTGAAACTAGTTTCTGTTCAAAAAAGTAAAAATTCAATAGATTTCACAAAATACTGATATTCTCGACTTCAATGTCCATTTAGAATAGAGAATTGACTGCTACAGACAAACCTCACCTCGCCTTGAAACTGATGAAAGAAAGGCAAAGAGTTGTGATACACAATGTTCGAGTATAGCTCCTGTTCGAAGAGCCTCTCTCCATTGACGATATCATAGACCTGAAAAAACATTCATCAGATTAGTTTCAAAGTTATTCATCAGACTAACCAAAGTACAAGCCAACATGAACCATAGCAAAACTCATTATCGTCGTCAAATTCAAAGTTTTAACTTACATTTTCTCTTAATGACATTTCAAGGACAGCAATGAGTATCTGATATAACCTAATTATGTGTTACATTTGCTTGGCTCATGATAAAAATATGCAATGTCAACATACATATATATTATTCATATGAGAAATGTGAAAATCATGAGCATGACAACTGACCTAAATTATGGAATATAAATTTCCGTAGAAATTGATCGAGCCACTGTATCAAAGTAATCTATTTCCTATATGACCTGGATGTAATGCAAGCTAGTGGGTCAAAGTAATTTATTTCCTATACGACCTGGATGTAATGCAGGCTAGTGGGTCAAAGTAATTTATTTCATATATGACCTGGATGTAATGCAGGCTAGTGGGTCAAAGTAATTTATTTCACATATGACCTGGATGTAATGCAGGCTAGTGGGTCAAAGTAATTTATTTCACATATGACCTGGATGTAATGCGACCTCCGGAAGTTATCTTTGGAGAATGTTGCCACTCCACAGTGCAGCCGATGCCACGTGTTGTGGTTTGGTGCCTCTGTCTTGTATACTTGCACCACTGCAGCAGCTAGAATCTGAACATGAGTATGTAAATAGGTAAAACATAATACACTTGTGCACTATGAAGAGATAAGCACCTAAGTTACAGGTCTACAAAAACTGTTAGAAGTTTAACCAAATGATTCAGCAATTGAACAGCTGAATGTTACACAAATTCAAAGGTTATAATAATTCTGACAGTAATATTAGCAGGACCAAACAACAAAAATTTTAATACCTGCTACACAAATACACTGAAAATGATATACAGCACAGTAGAATCTACATAACAGGAGCACTACTAATTGTGATAGTTTTCTAAGTATGACATAGTTTAGCAAACCTGTTAAGAAATTAACTTACCTATGCTATGCCTGTAATCAAACAAGTAGAAAACTAAACCAATCAAGAATACCAAAATGCTCATGAATAACCCAATGTCAAAAACACTTGGATGCTTGGTGCTCATGGTCTTAATGAAATACATGATTGGTTATGCTGATGAAATGAACAGAAGAACTAATGGGGAGAATACAAGCGCAAAACCTCCAACTGCTAAACAGTGGGAAGGAAGAACATCAAAATGAGTTTAAGATATTACAGGACACAATGTAGATAACACTTGCCCTATTAAGCTATGCAAGACAGACTTTCACTTACAAGCACTCGAGCTCATCAATGTTCAAAAATGCAATGAATATAGTCATTTACTCCAGTTGCACTAACATAGCAGGGAGTGACAATAAAAAGCAACCACATTCTATTATTCTGAAGAAGTTAAGCAAGCAGGAAAACAATGTTGTTTGAGAAGAATTTTTGGAAAAAGTGCTACAAGTAATCAATTTCAAATCAAATTAAAAATATGAGTATCATATTTGCTAGCTAGCTTTAGAGGTGAGTCAAAGATCTTCAAATGAAAGACAGAAGAATTGCTGTGTGTGATGGCAACTGGACAGCATATCCTATTTGTTCGTCATAAAATTAAACAAATCAATTGAATTTTTACCTGACAATATGAACTGCACACCACTGCAGCTGTATGCTGCAGAAGATTGAATTATGAACATTTTAGAAATGTTACACCATATAAAATAAGCTAAACACATATTGATCACTATTTAAGAAACTTCTCTCATGCAGATGCTGTAGGTAAAAATCATTAGTGCTACAATGCCTCTCCACAATGCCACCATTTTACTGAAAATGGTAAGTATGGTACAGCATGACTCAGAAAACTCATATACACTACCCATACTATGACATTATGCATTAGAATAGTAATATGAAACTTCAAACCATAATGTTGACTGAACATGATTCTCAAGCAGTTGAAGGTAGGATAGGAGTGAAACAAACTTCATGGATGACAAAAATGTAAAAGCTAACATATATGAAAACATGCAAGAAACCACCTAAAATTGTAGAGCATGAACACAGTGAAAAATTTAAAAGCCATTTTATCACAAAGTTATAGTGTGAGCCATCAATAATCTGTCTTGAACACTATGATTTACTGAGATTTATTATGTATGATGTAGTACCTCTGAAGTCTTTCAGTATGACAGAGTACATATGAAGTCTTTTAACAAAAATTAAATAACTGTACAGTGGTCATTAGGGTTATAAGCATGATTTGTTTTCTGACATTGGTGGCAACTAAAATTCATCTCTTCCATTGACATACATGTACATACAATTAATATAATCTAGCCTCAGATATATGGAATGCATTAAGTGCTTTAATGTAATATACTGTGGATTTTAAATCATCAGAATTTTTCATATCACTCATTTTTTTTAAATTATTCCCATTGCTACCTGTCCTGTGTGATTTTTTTCAATAAATCATGATGTAATGACAGCTTTTTCACAAATCCTTTGGTCAATATTATTCCCAGCTACAACCTTTTCATTTATTCACAGGAGAAAAAATATTTCAGCTTCCTGTAAGATATTAGGCCTTCATTTCATTTAATCACTCCCTCAGCCCCATTGGTCACCATTGTCTCTTTGTTATTTTAAATAGTGAAGATTGCCAACTTGAAAAAAATTATATTCCAGTGTGATAACAAAAACATGAACCCCATTATCATGTATTGCTATAATTTACTTATTCATCTCCATGGTAATATACATACACTAGTACTTTTCAAGAAAAGCATAAAATGCCCAGCATTCTACTGACCAATGTTTACATTAAGCTTTACTAAGAACAACTGCCTGTGAGCCTGTGTATGAATACTTCAAATTGTAGAACCCAGTGATCAGCAATTGTTCATAAGTTGGAAGAGCTTAGATAACAAAAAGGAAAATTCGTGTCTGAAAATTTATGATGGTACAATTTATGACCAGAAGGGCTCATAGCCCAGCAATCAATTAGAGAAATTTTTGCTGTGAATTGTTGTCTGTAGAGGTCAGCTTTTTATTTACTCTAGTCCTTAAGACCACATACATTTTGTTATATTTTAGTAGGATGTCTATAATTGTACTTCCATGCTATATTTTAGTTTTAAAATTCATTTATCTTGAATGAAAAATTTAATGAACTGTTGGATGTATTTAGTTATATTAAGTAATATAGTAACAAATAGCAACAATATCTTGCTATATTATTATTATAGCTTTTCATTACAAAATCAAAGAAAACATTCACCAAATATTAGAATTTTTTACTACAAACCAAACTCCTAAATATTTTGGCACAAACATCATAATAATAAGAAGAGTAAACTCTTCCTTTTGTTTTGTTTTTACTTACGGACACTCTGTTGCCCACGAGCTTCCCAAGAGCTTGGTTCTCTTCGTCTGAAAGAAGAGTAGAGCGAGCATTCTGGGGAGGCTGTCGCTTTGGGGCAGTTGCTGCAGGATAGCCTGACATTTTGGATCCTTACGACAGCACAATATTAAGACTATCACACAAAGGCTCAATGAAATAATTTATTCTGTAGGATAAAACGATTTATGAAAATTTCTTCATGACATCAAAGTAATCAATGGAATAATAAATAATGTGAGAGAATTCAATCAGTAGAAATGATTAGTATTTGGATGCAACTTCTGCTGATGTAATATTTTCTTAAGTAAATTCATCCACTAGCACTGAATAGTTTACTTAAATTTATGGAAAGCTTATAAAACATACAATTCCTGATACAACAATTATAAACAGTCCCCAGGATAAAAATAATATTTTTTAATACAAATATGTACAAGTTCACCTCATCAATAGAAGATCTAAAATCTGTGTCATTATCAAATTAAGAATATTTCAAATTACAGCAGTTCAGTACATGAAAAATATTAGTCTAAAAATATTTGGATGTACTTTGACATAAAATACTCAGAAGCCCATTGGTACTATAATTTTGAATAGCACCAATAATTTTGTACTACTAACATAGTTTTCATTTAAAGAAATAAAAATAAATGAGCACATCATGATTGGAATTCTATAAAAATTTTATCTGATTACAAAAATTCTAAATTTATGATGCATAGGTAGGATTATTCATAACATTTGCCCAAAAAAAGTGTGAGAACTATAGGTTAGTTTTAGGATTCAAAAAAATTGTAGATGACAAGAATAATTCAAATGGAAAGATGATAAATGCTAACTCTCTTAATTCACTAAAAATTAATCTAGGATGGTAGTTGTGGACTAGGGCAGAGGAAGCCAAAAATTTTCAGAGACTACCTGTGTCCATCACAAGATATCTAGCAGAAGATTAGTTTCCTTATGGAAATGATGAGTTTCAACACAAACTTGTATGTTACTATCAGCTTCCAAACAAATCTTAAAATACTTGTGCTTGAAATAGTTTTGTCACTAGTAGCAATTTTCTTCACAGAAATGTTCTATGATAAAAGTTTCAGCAGCTAACTCCTGTCTGTCATCAAGTGTGGTTAGGCACACATGGGGTTAGATTGAGAGAAATAACTGATTATGTATACAGTTAACAGAAGAGTAAAAGAAACAATTTAACATCTGGTCTTGGAATGTAATAAATATGAGCATAAGGAAGAGGACTTTATGGTTGTGGTTGTTGAGCAGTAAGGAGAGAATTAGTGAAATGACAGGTGTGTTGAAGAGGACTCTGGTATATACTATCATGTAGGAGTGGATGTGGAATGAAACATGATTATTGAGGATACAATGTAGAATTTCCTAGTGCATGCATGGAATATGAATTAGTCAATCACCTCAATTAGAGCGTGACTACCTGCTAAGCACGAGGGTCTGTTTGTGACAAGCTGGCTCTCCCAGCGATGCCCTCACTTGGCTAGTTGTTTTGATTGAAATTACCCAGAGTAGTCCCTGAGGAATCACCTTAGACAAGCCTGGACCACAGGTAAAGAAATTCTGGGATGCCACTTTGTTTTATGAGCATATTCAGAGAGAATTAAAGGCTGCAACAAAGGCCCCAAATAAAGTTGGCCCTTAAGTTAAAATCGATAGCTAGGTAGGTGCGAGTGAACTTCCTGAATTAGCACTCACACTGTTAATTTAAAACAGCATATCACCAGATTTTTCAATTTGCTCCAAAATTTTGATCCTGAAAAGTTAAGGTGCTTACCAATTTTCCTCATATAGATAATCGTAAGAATATCCAAGACGTAGCATACACTGTTTAATAAAGTACACAAGACTGATGCTCCTCACCCCATTCGATTTTAGTATTGTCTTGTGCATCTTTTAGTTTTACAGAGAAATACAAATATATCAAAACGTCAATGCTCTATATTGTCATTCAGTACTTAACGCAACATCTACGACAAAAGCGATGTGAACAGAACTTGTAGCTCTTATCTATATCATGCAAAATATCACCTTCTATTAGAACACGTAACCGAATCCGCAGTTCTAGCACTATAGCAAGGAAACAGACTAGGATATGGATTCATACTAAAAATTATTTCAATTGCAATATTGAACTAAATAATACACATTTATTTTGAATTCCGTATTGTAAAAGAATTTCCGAAAATTTATGCTCAAAAGACAGACAATGATTTATGACACAGAAGTAGGGATACATATGCCTTATTGCAATTCCATCAAAATATGAAAGAAGGAGGAAAAGGAAGTAAGAAACTATATTTTCTAACCAATATACAGTACATATATATTGGATTGTCAAGTTTTGCAAGCAGAGATGATCACCAGGCTACTCGTGCGACCCTTCTGAAATAAGCAGACAGTTCTTTTAATTTTAGGGTATTTCTAATTGTTAATGATATTTTAATCTTATAGTGTAAACCCTTAGTCACTGCTTTTCATTTTCTTTTAAAAATATTAACCTGAATTAAATATAACTACTCAGTTTTTTCAGCTTCACCAATTTCGTCGAAACTTCCCTTTTTCAAGTTTCAGCACAGAGGACGGGATAATCGGGATTTCGCTTAAAGCATCACTACTTCTCTTTAGATCTTATCCATAAGCATCATCACTATTCTAAAGATGTGACATTAAGAATTTGAAAATCCAATGTATCTGTGCTGTATACATACTTTACTAGAAATAAGATTTTTTTTTCTTGTTGCTTGTACTGCCAGGTTGCTGGTAGTACTAGCTACTGACATGCTCATATCCTTGGCATGAAAACTGGTCAAATATTTTACACACCTTTCTTTGCAAAAAAAGCTCTACAGAAGTAATCTTTTGATCTTATATCAATTATGTACTGTCATTGTTCACTTTAAAAGTATTCATTCTAGGTAAAAAGTATTGATTCTACATTTATTACTTGTACACAATTTTTATATAATTATAATGGCTTTTTTTATATAATTTGTATATATTTTTTATCTCCAGGTATTTGAGCAGTCAGAACTTTAGAAGCTTGAGATTGCTGAATCAGTTTTTAGAGTTATTTTAATATATTTCTAGCCAGTTCATCATGATTGGTACTTCAAATGATGTTATGGGCTATGCCAGCTTAGGAGCTTCAACATTTCTGGCTTCTGCTCATCCCAGTGAGTCATGTGGCAGCAATGGACTTCCTCTTACCCCCAATTCTGTGCGAATCTTGGGACGAGCACAGCTTCTCTACACAGTCTCGCATCCACATTTGTGCTCCTATGTGGCTGTACAAAGAGGAAAGCATGGTAAGATTCTTTTGCTTTAACACATTTGCTGTGTATAGGTATTTAAGCAGTATTTCCTGTTAACACTGCCAGTACATGGGTGTACCAATACGCAAGGAATGTGTTAAAATGAATTTTTTTATATTTGTAACAAGGCAATACTGTTCAAGTTGCAGGACAAGCATACAAATAATGAGTTAAATTGAATATGAACTAGTTGGACAAATAGATAGGTGAATGAGTGGTGGTGTTCCACTTTATCTTCATTTTTTTCATAATTTTCCATATTATTGAGCTCAATTTTTTTCAGAAAGGCTGATTGTTGTGCAAGAATATTACAAGTTTGATCTTCTGACAGCATGGAAGCAAAATGAAGGTTTCAGAAGTGAAAAAAGACTAACCAAAATGATGCATGAGGTAAAGATCTCTGATTCTTTTATTCCTATTTATTCCATTTTGAATGCAGCTTTAATTATTATTATTATTTATGTTATATGATAAAATATTTCTTGAATTGTTCCTTTGGTCCAATAAATAATTATGATTGAGAGCATAATAAATCATTTAACTGAGATTTTTTGGGGATATTTATTTTATTAAATTTGATAAGCAATAATAAATCCTAACAGCTTTCTGGTCACTGACAGGTATTACAAGGCCTTGTGTATTTGAATAAATTAAGCATTGCAAGCTGCTGCAATGTTTGCCCTCACAACATCTTAATAGATCCTTTTGGGCAAGCCAAGCTCTACAGCTATGGGCTTCACTACATGACCGAACAAGGAGCAGCCATCTCGTTTCCTATCGGGTCAGTTCTTCGTGGGTATTTCTTCTCTTATTATGTGAGTAAATTTACTCCTATTTTCTTCTTTATTCTGCTCAGATGGAGATTGAAAAGAGCTTTATTTTAGTATTATACAAGAGAGTATTTAGTTTGTGTGTAAGTCTTGGCTGTGACCTTAACAGCTTTGCAAATTATTTTGTTTGACTCAAACTATAAATTTTCACTGAAATTGAGTGTGAAAAATCTAAGGTATTCATTGATCCTGTGTTAATGGGAGCTGGTATTGATAGTGCTCACAGTTGAATCATCAAGGGTATTGTAAGATGAGCTGTAAAAATAAGAGGTCTTGTTAGATTTATTTGCTGCTACTAGAAAAAACTGTTGCTTAAGTAATATTGTCTCTTATAAGTGGATGCTGCAGTTCTTTGGTAGGAAGCAAGTAACAACACGGGTTTTGCAACCGTCGGGTTATGAGTCAGTGTTTAGTTAGGCTCACTAATATTTTGAATATTTTTCCATTTCAGCACATGACCTGAATGTTATGCTCAATGGATATATTATTGAACTTTTCATAAACTTACCTCAGACTCTCTAACTTTGTGTTGTTTTGTCTTACATTTCTCAATAAAATTCAAAAGAATAAACTTGTTTGTTAGGATATGACATTAGTTTGATCTCTTGGTATCTATGTCTTACACACAACCATGCTGTACTCAGATTGTCTTGTATGTCTATATATTCCTATTGTTATTTACAAATTACAAATCAATAATTATCTAAATTTATTAGAATAACTAAATTCTGATATTTTTTTCATGTGAAAATTTTTGTCTTGAAGTGGCAGGCTTATATTTTGATCTTTAAAATATTGTTAAAAAGGAAAAAATAAGAATAGTTAAGTATTGTACATGTTATTTTATATTTTATAATGATGTTGATTATTATAAAACTGGTTTTCTTTGTAATCATCAAATGAAATATCAGTCACTTTTTTTTAAGGTAGACGTTTGTATCATTGTTTCTTCTAATTTTTTGTTCATTATCATAGTTGAAATATTGTTCTGTTTAATACAAGAGTTTTGTATAGACTAAAGAATGTTCTGTTCATTTTTAAGGTTTGAATTTGTAGTTCTCAATGTAACTCACATAGAGGCCAACATTATGCTTTTTCTTAACTTGTCAGCACCAACGTATTGCCTAACTCATTAAACTGACAAATTTTCATTTTATTGTAATAATTTTTACTCATCCTCATCTTGATACTTTTTCATTTTTATCAATGCAATAATTAGAACATGGTGACCTGCTTGCCCTAGGACTGAGTACAGTGCTCCAGAAGTGCTAATATCAGGTGCATGTCCTGAGCTGAGGCCCAGTGGAGGTGGAGGAGGTAACCCTGCCTCGGATGTGTGGAGTCTGGGCCTGATGCTGCTGCGTCTGCTCCTATGCTCTCATGACACGTCAGTCTGTGCTTTTTGTTCTCAATTAAATGAGTTAGATGGGCTACAAAAATTACTCGCCATCAATGAAGAAAGGAATCTTTGACGTGTTGTGTTGAGATAGCTCTAGGTTATATTATTAATGATGTATAATTTTTAAAGAATTTTACCATCATTGATGAGCAAAATAGATGAAATAGTGGTTGAAACATTTGGCCCTGTTTAACATTGTGTAAGAGATATGCCCAGTTGTAATTTCATGTTACTCTGGAGAAAAACCTACCGTTTTGTTCTATAACTCAAGCAGAAGCTTTTTCTGGGTAAAAAAAATAAAAAGAAAGTTACTTATTCACCATACCTGACGTTGTACAATTACACAACTTCAATTCATTTCATTATTGTTCCACAGAAAATTAATTTTATCCTTATCCATTTTAAATTGAAGTGAAAGAATGACTGACTGGACCACAGGTCTGACAACTGTGTCCCTCTGGATGTGAGTATCGCGACGGTGCTGCTGCTTGCCGCCAACTCTGACTACGAAGATTTGGCGTCTGCTGTTGTCGAGCAAAAGCCTCAACTTATGAAAGTTTTTGAGGTAAGCTCTCGTTATCAGCCACGTTGATATTCCGAAAGTTATTTCTGAGTCAAGTGTATTGGGTCCGAAGTCATTTTATAAAATCAAGTAGCATGGTTGAGCGCTGCTTAGAGATGACAGTTGAACACTGCATAAAAACAGTTCAGATCCGTATAAATATTTTTCAATGCAGGTGCTAGTGGTCGACAGCTCATATTACAAGTATTAAAACATTCAAGTGCAGCCTTCATTCAAATTTTCCATCATTTTCAGAACTTGAGTGATGTAACTCGAGATCTGTTGCGGTCTTGCCTGAAGTTCAGCCCTCAGTCCAGATCATCTCCGGCTGAGCTCTTGGAGCACCCTGCATTTGCTGATATGCCTCTCACAGGCCCTGTTGATCCCGCCCCTACCCCCTTTCCGCGCCCCTCAGTGGCTTCACCTCCCCGCAAGTTCTCTCCTCCCTCAGAGATGCTGGCCAGTTATCCTCTCCCTGAAGAGTGCATGAAGCACGATAAAAACGGGATCAAGTACGTTCTTTTTGCTCAAATTTATTATCTATTGTAAAAGTTACAGCACTCCCGTTGATATTTTACTCCATGTGTGTTGTGAGGAAATTGATAGTTTTGGCATATGTTCCTCTGACTCTATTATGCCTTGAAATCTGTACTGTGTAGAAAGACAACCATTCTGAGTAAGACGCAAATCACATATTGGGATGTTACTGTGCATTTCCTCATCCAAGTCTCGGTACTGTACTAGAATTGTGTGATTGTTTTATGAAGGGTATACTAGTGGTGTGCAGAGATTGGGGTATGATGCATCTAACGGACTATTGTATTCCTTAAAGGAGTGGTGAGTAAAAGTATTATTCAAGAATTGTGGAGTTTTGTTGTTCATTAGTTTGTCACTGGACTGAAAAAAAGCCTTTTTGGTTGTGTGTGTGTCGATGTTTTTGTTTTGTTCGCAGGATTTAGGAGATATAATCTTTAGTTTAGGATTTTTCACAGGACTAAGAAGTGTCCATGTGAGGGGTTTATCAGTCTGGTAGTGAATAAATGCGATTCATGTGTGTCGTGTTGTTCTTGAACTTTGATGTTAATAATTATTGTGAAAGTGGTTTGTTAATGTTATTTATATACTGCTAAGTGTGATTAGTAAAGCAGTGTTTGAATAGCCCGCAACTTTCGTTGGTGAGTGTAAAAGTTGATACGAGTATGTACTGGCTTTGGTTTTGTCGCTGCTACCTGTTGATCAAAATATGTACTGTTTATGACTTGTCTTTAAGATTCCATTTATGTGTGTATGACAAATCATATCACTGCCACCCATCTTTCATTTCATGTGCATGCTGCAAAATGGCATTGCTGGCAGATAATTTCTCCAGTATATGTGTTGCAGAACCAATATCACTGACACAGATAAGTTCTCCAGTACGCGTGTTGCAGGAACAACACACAGATAAGTTCTCCAGTACGCGTGTTGCAGGAACAACACACATAAATTCTCCAGTACGCGTGTTGCAGGAACAACACACAGATAAGTTCTCCAGTACGCGTGTTGCAGGAACAACACACAGATAAGTTCTCCAGTACGCTTGTTGCAGGAACAACACACAGATGAGTTCTCCAGTACACGTGTTGCAGGAACAACACACATAATTTCTCTCGTGTACGTGTTGCAGGAACAACACACAGATAAGTTCTCCAGTACGCGTGTTGCAGGAACAGCTTGGGTTGCCTGAGGGAGCGGAGCCTGAGAGAGGTGTACCATCTATGGCAGTTGGCAGGTGGTCATCCGGAGCAGGAGCTGGTGAAGCACGGCTTCATCACCACCCGTCCCCCCATCCTCACGCTGCCCAGGTCAGCGTTGCAGAATTCATTGTGACTGTCCTTAACCTTTTTACTGCGGAGCTCTGTGAGAGCCAGGAACTCTGTTTTCATGAATGAGGATTTCATTCATGCGAAGCGAAAGGGTTAACCTTCCGTCGGGCGCAAGTTTGCAAGTACTTAGCAAAATGAAAGTAACTGTGTCTGTTAGATCAGTTGCGCCCTACGGAAGGTTTAATGGTCTTTGAGGGCTAAAAAATGTTCTACAAGACCTTACTTCGGCGTGCGGTACCTGTAAACCCCGCACAGACTACTTGCAGACTTGAATTTTACTCCCAGCAACGTTTTTGTTAGCAGTTTTTAACATAACAGTTTCTGAGGCATTTTTTCAGTAGAAACAAAATTTTAAAGCCGCGCGTTGTAACCGAAAATCGATTATCTTAAAAATGCGTTGAGTATGTAAAATAACTTTAAAAAAAATTTAGCAGCCTCTCACAACCTTTTATACCGATGCCACTTGACAAACTCTTGGGAGGAGTGTAACTACATCATCCTAGCTGATAATGTACTGCAACTATTAGGTTGTTACAAAAATAACGGCCGATTTCTGAAGCATGCGTTAGGCTTCGAGCGGCCATTATTTTTACAACAACCTAATACTAACCTAACCACGCCATAATATCCTTTGCTTTGGAGCCCCCATCGTATATTCAAAATTTTCTCCAGTTAAGTGCATTAATTAGAGGATTCGTTTAGCTCAAACAGTCACCTGACTATATGTCATAACACTATGTGTTTAACATCAATGGAAAAAAATAAAAAACATCTACTTGACATTACTTTTTAGACTGGACACTTGCGTGCTGTTGTTCACGATTTCCTACGATGATACAATATTTTGTTACTGCTTACATCTAATTTCTGCTAGCTTATTAATTTTCACGTTTGTACAGGTCTTATTAGCTAAGTCTACTAGCTTATTCACTTTCACGTTTGTACAGGTCTTATTAGCTAAGTCTACTAGCCTATTAATATTCACGTTTGTACAGGTCTTATTAGCTAAGTCTACTTGCTTATTCATTTTTACGTTTGTGTAGTTGTAATTAGCTAAGTTTGCTAGCTCATTCATTTTCACGTTTGTACAGTTATAAGCTACGTTTACTAGCTTATTGATTTTCAAGTTCGTGCGGTTGGCATTCGCTACGTTTGACGTTGCAGCATAGCGACAGTGGAAGGGGAGGTGCTGGGAGGTCAGTACCACCGCCTGCAGCAGCAACAGCCTTCCCATGCAACTCTCGCTCTCAGTCTCGCTGGTCTGGAGTGTCGTCTCGCACACATCCTTCCTGCCACCTACTACCCCCTCATCATGCAGCAGTGAGTCTCACACATCCCTCCTGCCACCTACTACCCTCTCATCATGCAGCAGTGAGTCTCACACATCCCTCTTCCTACGAACTATCTTTTCATTTTGCAGCAGTGAATTGACAAGAACATGTCTAAAGCAAATTTCAGGTTAAGGAAAATTGATAAATTCGAGTTTATGGCACATCTTTTGATCCGAGTAGTGAACCGTAAATATTTTCCAGAGTTGATGTTCGACACGCTCTCAAGTGTATGCTTAATCTTGCAAAGAACTGGCTAGTTGTGCCGATTATTTGAAGGCGAAAATAGGTTCGTGTCAATTTAGTGTTCTTATTTGTCTTCAGTGGACGAAGTGCAAGGAACTGACGAGTCACTTCTGAGCAAGCTTCCTTATAAGAACTATCTTCCTAATTAGGGAAGAAAACAATTACGTAAGCTACTGAGAATGTATGCACTAGACAAGGCTCAGTTTCGTCAGGATTCATAGTTTCGTAACTTGTTGTTAGAGGTCATTTCTGAGCTGTTGTTACTGGTGTGATGCTTATGCTGTTTGAATTTCAATTCATGCAAATTCTGAGTAAAACTACCAATTTTTATTTTCAACAGGCTCCTTTAAATTTATCGCTTATAGTAATTTTCTTAGCATGACCTAGTGACTGTGCGCTCCATATACGTATTATCTCCGCTACCCAAGTTTACGAGTCTATTTTCTTAGTTTTCATTTAATTAGACCATTACAATTATTTTCTTTCTTGTGATTGGTTTCGTGTTTTGTCACTTTTCTACTCCAACATTTTGCTTGTTTGTAGTTTTATGTTCCGACTTTACAACTGAATGAGTTTGAACAAGAACTTACAACATCCTCAACGTACATATAATCTGTGTACCGCAATTCAACTACTGCTTCTATTGGAACTATTTTTTGATTCATGAATATTTTATTAAGAAACCCCGTCTTCTTTTTTCAAGTTTTCAAGCTGCTGTCCATCTTACTCTGTGATCTCAATCTTTATTTTTCGTTCAGGGAAGATAGTACTGACAATATTGAAGCCCGAAAGTTGCCTTTGGTCATCCGAGAGAAGGATGTGGAGTATCAGCTTCACCGCATTATACTCTTCCGTCGCTTGCTCAAGGTTCGTAATGGTCTCTAGAATAGAATAGAATGAGGCTATAGGAACGAACCTTCTGGCCCATTCTTGGGTCGGATAATTACTTCGATAATTATTCGGTTGTTTACCCAAGTCCCATGCCGTATTTCTAGCCGCGTCAACCATGTCGGCAGCGGGGTTCGAACCCGGGTCTTTCCGCTCGCAAGCAGATTCGCTCACCAGTCGACCAAGCTGGTGACTAAGCACTAATAGAGAACACTATTAGTGTTCTCTTTTATCTCGGGGGTAAAATACTACCCTACTTCCGCCGTGTGCTCAGGGTTCCTGGAAGTATCTATCAGCTTACTCTTTAGTCTCAATTATTTATAAAATATTACCCTTTGTTGCTCTCTAGTTTCGAAGATTGTTTCACTGCCACTTTCTGATATTTATGGTTGTGTCAGAAATTCATTCAATGGAGAAACTCATTTGCCATGTGATGAATCAAACTTTGGCAAAGCCTATTTATGGCATACGAATCTTCAGGAATTACGCTTTCAGCTGTGTACTTCAGCTATCAGTAAATCTGCTGTGGCTGATTATCGGCATGCTGATTATCGGCATCATGTTTCCTATCATTATTTTAACGAATGTCGAATAAGTATAATTTTTGATAATATATTCATTTTGGTGTAAAAATTAAGGAAACACTTTACAGATACAAGGTGTTGAATATTTATCGTTACAACTATTCTATGTATGTTTAAATATAATCTAAACTTTTACCTGATAATGGCTAAAGATCTAAAAACAGTAGAATTCCTTTAAACCGGCACTCGTTGGCCAAGCTTTAGATATTTATTCATTGTTTTTTCTTCTCTAACTGCTTTAAGCAATTGATATTGTTTTCCTTTCATGTCTAGCGTGTCTATGAATTGTTTGTGGTTACTTCGGTGATGTTAACCGGCAACTGCAAAGTCCCATGGGTGCCGGTTAAAAAGACTTCTACTCAATTAGAGAACAATTGTAGAGTTGCACAAGTCAGGAAAGTCACCAAGAGACATTGCCAAATCACTAAATGTGAACAGAATGCTGGTTTGGAGAACATATAAGCGATTCAAAGAGTCTGGGAAGGTAACTAACAGGCCAGGGCAAGGTCGCCCTCGAACATCAAAATTGGTAAAATCCACCAGGGAGAAGCTGAAAAGGAATGGGCAAAGGTCCCCCAAACAATCATTCGTGACTCATGTCAAGCATTCTCCACACGACCATAAAGACTTTTACTCCCTCAGTCAAGTACCTAGGAATCATTAAGGTCAGAGAACCTGCTACTTTTGTGCTGCAGGTATCTGCGAATTCAAATTCCGAACGTAATTCAAATGAGTGAATGGGTGCACTTCAGGCATATCCTTACTACCGGTCTCGCATCGAGGCCGAGGCTCGCATGGATGTGCCGCCCTTCTACCGAGGGGAGGTCTGGGCGGCACTGTTAGGGGTGGACGGAGACACCATTGCTACTTATGCAGAGATCGATAAAGTCACCCCGACGTCTACTGACCGTCAGGTGGGTCATGGTATTCGGGATATGGTTCCATAATAACGCTTTATTGCACTAACTGATAATTGTTTGGTTAGTTCTGTCCACTTCCGAGGAGATGAGAGACGTCGATCAACGTTATAATGGTCAGTTAGTGTCTTCAATAACCTGCAATTACTGCTATGGTTGAAGATGCAACTAACATTTTCATTCCAAAGTCTCATCCCAGTTCAACTCGAAAATCTAACTCATTTAAAAATTTTACATTCATTTATTAGTGACTTGACCACAAGTCACTAATCTCTGTAACCTTTTCTGTTCATCTGACTTCTCTCTAGAACCTTTTGGTGTTTTTCTATAATAATCTATTTTCATGTAGTATGAAAATTTTTCCTCGTCTCTTGGTTTTGTCTAATGGAATATTTAGTAGAGTGTAGTTTTTCTTAACTGTACTTTATTAACAACAGAGTAGCATTTGACACGTTTTTAGCTCTACACAAATAAGACGTGTTGCTATATGGATCTAACTGTGGACGCGAGTTCTACAAAATATATCCTCACTGGTTAATTTAATTTCCAATAATGAACCCAAAACTATAACATTTGCATAAAATTCCAAAACCTTGATTTGTGTATTCTTAAATTGAAATACAGGGATGAGTTATGTGTGGGGTCTGTACAACACTGCAAGAGGGTGAACTTGTACGCGCAGATTGAGGTGGACATCCCACGGTGTCACCAGTACGATGAGCTGCTGTCGTCTCCTCGAGCACACGCCAAGTTCACGCGGCTGCTGAAGGCATGGGTTGTGTCTCACCCAGGCCTCGTGTACTGGCAGGGCCTGGACTCCCTCACCGCCCCCTTCCTCTACCTCAACTTTAACAATGAACGTGAGGAATGAGGTGTTATTCCACTATACAGTATGTCGCACAAAAACCCGAACCGAGTATTTATTTTTCGGTACCAGTAATACCATCATTCGACTTATTGTATGCTCTGTTTTATAGATTAATTTTGAGGGATAATTTTGCTAGAAATTAAATGCTTATAGTATTTTTATGATGGTATTACTGGTACGGGTCATACGGGTTCGGGTTTTTGTGGGACATACTGTATAATAATACGCAGTTTCTTGCTTGCTTGGTCCGTCTCTCTGACACGCTCTTACGGATTTAGATAGGAGAAAATTCGGTGCGGTATACATGTATTGTTAGTATTGTATTGTGGATAACAAAAGCACATCCTTCAATGTGAAAACTCCTTCCCAAAGCCCGCGTCCTCTGGCAAATCAAACGAAGAACTCAGTAAAAAACACGTGAGGGACTTATATAGTCTGCTATATTTCCTCACTAGTGAGTTCTAATGCTCTTTCGTTTATTTTAGAGGCCTTTTTCGTGGAGACTGGAATTGTTATCTTTGAATGTGCTGAAAAAATGTATATTTCTGCAATTCGAAGAGTCGGTTGCGATGAAGTTCTTCCAGTAATCAATTTCTTGTGTCTTTACACTCACGTCTTTTAATGAGGAGGGTGCCCAGTTTGTGTTTCAGATATCAGGAACTTTGAGATCATCTCATACCTTTAGTTTCTAGGTTATGCATTCAGCTACAAGTCAGTTTATTCTTCTAATTTTTCATGTTCGTTCCAGCGCTGGCATATGCTTGCCTCACCGCATTCATTGACAAGTACCTGTACAAGTTCTTCTTGCGCGACAACAGTGCCGTCATTCAAGAATACCTTGCCAAGTTTTCACACTTGGTTGCCTTCCATGACCCGTTGCTGTTCTCTCACCTTGCCAGTATTGGCTTCGTGCCGGAACTCTACGCCATTCCCTGGTTCCTCACCATGTACACGCGTGAGTACATTGGCTGCAACATTTGATCCTCGTATCTTGGATACGGTACTGCGTTGGTTTCTTTTATTCTTGTATCTTGTATACGGTGTAGCACAGGCTGTTGGTGCGTGAGCACCTCGGCTGCAATACTATTATTCTTGTATCTTGGATACGGTACTGCGTTGGCTTCTGATGCTTAAGTACTTTTATTCTTGTATCTTGTATATGGTGTAGCACAGGCTGTTGGTGCGTAAGTACATCGGCTGCAACAGTTGATTCTCGTATCTTGGATACGGTACTGCGTTGGCTTCTGATGCTTAAGTACTTTTATTCTTGTATCTTGTATACGGTGTAGCACAGGTTGTTGGTACGTGAGTACCTCGGCTGCAACATTTGATTCTCGTATCTTGGATACGGTACTGCGTTGGCTTCTGATGCTCAAGTTTAGGGTGGCTCAAAAGTTTCTTTACCATTTTAAGCATTTATTACTCAGACAACTTAACGAGATACAAAGTTCCAGTAACTTGCGATTGAAAAAAGAATACTGTAGTTTATTGTATTTATGATACAGGGTGTCCCCAAAAAATTATATATTTTTAAAGACTAGTTTGAATACTATTGGTATTCAGGAGGTGGGTAACAACGTATTATGGACATAAAATAAAATTTTAGATCTTGATCTTTCGAATGAGACCTGACACAGCCTCCTCGCACCAGTAGTATTCAAATTACAAACTTTTAAAAATGTATAAATTTTTTGGAACACCCTGTAAAAGCCGACTATGAGAAGACTTGCAGATTCAAACAATAATATATATTTAGAAACCCCTAACAATGGCTAAATACACAGCGGAAGAGAGAACAACAATTGTGTACTGTTATTTTAAAAACAATGAATCATAAGTTGGAGTAAGGAGGCGTTTCATGAGAATATTTAACAAGAATGCATCTAAACTTTGTGTTCAAGGTGGACATGAGTCCATCTAAACTTTAGATTTAGTCAATCCAAATTTTAGATAGATTCTTGTCCATTCTGAACACAATGTTTAGAGGGAAATGTTTTCGGTGGTGTACAGGCAAGGTTCTTTTTGTACTAAACAACCAAGGTAGGCATTGCCGATGTACCTCGGGGACAAAATTGGTACTTTGGCCGTGTGAGCAACATGGTCGGAGACGTTGTGATCTGTTAGGGAAAAAGATACGTTATTGGCTGTAATCGTCAGCGTGCATCGGGTGTGTCCCTCATTGCTACCATGTACCGTTACTTTAAGACTCGTAGCGTTAACTTTAGCTCTAGTTACAGTATCAAGGTGGGTTTTTATATCATTACTCACTGATGTTATCTCTGATGCTGTATCTATGAAGTGCATGATTTACTTTTTACCTCATAATGATGCTCAGTGTTCGTACTGGAACGCGTTTGAAGGATTTTTCCAGTCTGTTGAGTGTCGATCGCTTTTACCTTCGAGTCTTCAGTACTGGGGCCGATATTGAGAGGCTTGAGAATGTTTAGCACCGTGGAAACATAAGCCATATTATTTCATTTGTTTACACAGATCCTTATACAAACCAGCTGAAATAACCTTTTGTAATAAGATGTGATGAAAAAATAAATTGTAAGGAATATGTTTTATTTGAATAAATATTCAGAGAATTACACGTCCCATGAAGCAACTGGCATATGTTTTGAAGGAGAAAGAGTTAGACAGTCAAAGGAATGAGCAAGAATATGTTCATGAGAAATTTAGATGGTATTATCAACATTGAACTATATAGGTATGGTAAAAAGGAGAACAAGTGTTAATAAATGCAGTTAGGAGGTCTGTGGTTCTAGCCTTATGTTTAGAAAGCAAAAATAAATCAATAGTGGAAGAGGAAAGTGACTTTAGTAGTAACAAAACGAATGAGAGAGAACACTCGGAGAATAGTTTCGAAAGAAGCATGGTAATGCATGTGATAGGTAGCAGTTAAATGAGAGAAATAAAGACCGCTATGGCACAGAGAGGATCTTAGTGCTAACCCCAGGTGCGTTGAAGCGAATATCATAGAATGTTCTTGGCGAGTGTTGAAGTGAATCATTGTACCATTTCCCATCGAGTGCATTCTTTTATCACTGTTAGATAGAATAGAATAGAATGAGGCTATTGGAACGAGCCTTCTGGCCCATTCTTGGGTCGGATAATTACTTCGATAATTATTCGGTTATTTACCCAAGTCCCATGCCGTATTTCTAGCCGCGTCAACCATGTCGGCAGCGGGATTCGAACCCGGGTCTTTCCGCTCGCAAGCAGATTCGCTCACCAGTCGACCAAGCTGGTGAT
>VCRD01004068.1:23615-34164 GCA_006783055.1 Trinorchestia longiramus
GTCTTTCTTCGTACACGCACAACCAGACAGCGGCCGTGTGAGCAGGAAGCAAGCATGCAACAGTTATCTTAAAGCAACGGACCAAGGACTACTATAAATATAGTAGTCCTTGTAACGGACACAAATGACGATGCAAGGTGATCCTACTGCACTTTGGGAAGTGATCACCTCGTAACTCTTTCCAATTCTCAGAAGAAAAGTAATTTATTTTTATTTATACAACAGAACACCAACTATATTGTAAATAGGTCTGTCTTGATATCAAAGTTTCTTCATGGAAATCTTAATGATGTTCACGATGTCATCCACTGCTTAAAACATTCATCTTGTACATCCATATTCTACGAATTTTCATTTCCCATCAAAAAATGATGTTCGTGGCTGTCAAGAAGAAGAACCGAAATTTCATTCGCATAATTTTAGATACAAAACACCCAGCTTGTCGAACCTGATAAAGCGGTGTACACTGATAAGATCTCCCACACACAGATACGAGTGTACACAATTCTGTTAAATTTTGTGTGAATATATGCACAAAACTGAAATACATTCACGTGAACTGTCTAGATCCGTCACACGTGTGCAGAAGTGTGTGGCAACACAACTAACGAAACGTTTGGTCTCGAAGAATCCTGCTGTAAACATGTCTTGTCAAGTAGTGTGAAACTGCAGAACAAGTTTAACCAACCCCACTACTCCAAGACCTAACTGATCTGAAGGACGATAACGCTTTGTTCATGAGTTAGAAAAAAATTGAAGACTATTCATTTGAACTGCAACCAGGACGAAACTCGTCACAGTGCCACACTTAAAACACGACCAACCTAGCCATAGAAACTGTGCAAGACTTCACACACAAATTCTACACGTACACATGAGCAAGTGCGAACAATACTGCAGAATATAATTAAAACTAATTACGCAGCACACAATTAAGACGCGATATAAAACAAGACGCATCACGCTGGACTAGGCTGATAACACAAAAACTGTTAGTAATGATGCACACTGCACACGACACACTGCACACACGACACACGACACACTGCACACGACACACTGCACACGACACACGACACACTGCACACAACACACTGCACATCACATGCACAGGATGAGGGCCGCCCACACGCAAGTGAGGACTTCCTGAGCACCGCCCTGATACTCATTGTGTACTGGCCACTCACGTGCTGTGTACTGGCCACTCACGTGCTGTGTACTGGCCACTCACGTGCTCTGTACTGGCCACTCACGTGCTCTGTACTGGCCACTCACGTGCTGCGTACTCGCCACTCACGTGCTGCGTACTCGCCACTCACGTGCTGCGTACTCGCCACTCACGTGCTGCGTACTCGCCACTCACGCCTCACTGCCCACACATGCAGTACAAAGTTCAAAGGTGGACGCTGTGCAGCCCTAATATTACCCAGTACGGCGCATCTTAATGCCAATCAGAAGCACACCTGGTAGACTGAACATGAAAGGTTTTTACCACCATGTCACTCCAGTATTTCAATCGTACCAGTGAATACTTCAAATAAGCAAAAACTTGAAAAAATATAAAGAAACCACTAGTACAATTCGGTTGCAGGAGTGCAGCTCTCCCTATGATAGAGAGGAAGAAAAATGCAAAATACTGAACTATGATCCAGAAGTTTATACAAGGAACATTACAACTCGAAAGAAAGTCGGAAACCCTAAATCCCTGTCATCAGTAGACGAGGACAGACACTTCCAGCTTACTCTCTTTGAATCAAGGAACCTCAAATCCTTCAGAGCCTCCACGTAAACTAGATATGACCTTCAGGCTTAGCATGCCATCTAGTTGGAAAGGCGAATATCTATGACAGAGCTTCTTATACCAACTGATATGGCGTACCGGCAGTTTTTTTTAATGTTCCAGAAACCAATCATATTTCTTAGTAAAATTGATTCATACCGGAAACAATACTGGCAGCTGATGGCCCACGGATGCCGACCATCACTTTACCACTGGTCTACAATACAAGCGAAGGTGATGCGTAACTGAAATTCGCGGTCACGACCTATTCAGAAGACAAACGCTGCATTAGTCCAGTCTGGTACTTATTTACTCGTCATTCCTAATGAGAGCACAAATCAGAGCATAATGAAATATTCTAAAACATGCAAAAATTATTATCACACCTCTTATGGTGATACAGGCGCTAATTTTTCTAACAAAAACACAGCATGGAGCAAATAATATTAGGTTCTTGTAAGGGTTTGGATTAGAAAACCAGGCACGCGTACAACATCCGGATGCAGACATCATTTCTCATTTTAAAAGCCAGCTCTGACGAGGGCGCCAGCAACACTTCAATAATACTCAAGCGATAAGTAGCTCAGATAAGCAGACCGTGCAGGAAAATAACAATTCAGAGAACGGAAGTCCGTCAGTGGCAGTGAAGGAGTAATTGAGTCACACTGAGATACAGACGTAAAGCAAGGCATGACTCCACGTACCGACAGGATGTCACGCGTCTTCACCTCATGGGGTAAGGTTAAATCATTGTGAAATAACATTTACACAAAATACAGTGCCCATTTCACTCCAACAACTGGAGGGTAGTCGTGTTACGGGTGGAATACATCACCTACAGAAGGAAAACTTCTTCACTTCTCTCGCTCACGATGTCACGCCATAATTATGTAGAAGCACAAGAACTCCTAGTTTCTCAGTCCTTGTGAATTAATCGTTCAGCCGGCAACAGGGAATCGAACCCTGCACACAGGCAAGCCGATCACCCAGCGTACTGGCGTTCGTACCCACCATTTAATGCGTTTTGTAAAAAGAAATCAATTTTTCATTAAAGAGAACGAAGATAATTCAATTGGTCGATAAGGATGACATTACATTTCTAGAATTTTAACTGCATTTAATATAACTTTGAACATCATGAAATGTGATTGAGCATAGAATACTGAATTTCATTTCTAAATTAAAGATCAGTGCGAACGAAAAGTTCAATTACAAGGTTAGGCAATTTTAAAAATAGAACGTTAAATAATAACCACACTTCCACCACCTCGTTCAATCTGGGACGCTGTATCAAACAAAACACTAAATTTCGCTCTAATATGCACACACTTGTCTCCAGCTCCACACGTTTAAATAATTGCACCAAAATATTCCGAGTAATGCCCGATACCAGCTCCATTATGGAAGTCAGTACAGTGAAATGGAACGGAAATTCAGCTTCAGGACAGAAGAAAATTACAAAGCAAGGCGAACACAAAAAACTAAAGCACTACAGGTTCGGTCGGAGGGTGCCAGCCTCTCCCACAAGCTATACAAGAAGGCTAATAAATAGAAATATAAGGCAGAAGTCCTTCAGTAACCATTGCTGTTTCCACTGTGCCTAATTAAGGCCCCCTCTGTAGAGCAATGATTTCCCAAGGTAAGCAGAAGAAAAACACACTTCTTGCATCTGAATTTTAGCATCCCGTCGACTCGTATAATCCGCAAAGACCAGTTTAGTCCTCAAGACGCTCTAACGTCGATCCTTTTCACCAAATCTTCCTGGTGAATCCTAAAATTTCAAGTCTGACAAAAATCCGACAAAAACGCTTAAAATGCAGTTCAAAGCATCACATTTTTGCCGAAACTTTTAAATATTACAAATCCAAGGTAACTTTTTGAGTTCACTGTAGCAGACTCGTTCAATAGATCGAACTCCATACATTTTAATTCTCTTTCACCCAATTGCACATCAAAACATACACTATTTGAAATAGTTAATTTTGTTCGAGCTCAATTCTTCAAATTCCTGCTCCACTCTCAACATTTCTGCTTCATCGTCGTGATTCCCTCAACACCGTCAAGATTCCTGCCTCACCGTCAGCATTCCAGTTTCCTACATGAAAAAGCAATTCATTACTAAAACTGAACGTTCACTGTTGCCAGTGAGGTACTAAAATTTCTGGTCCCGTTACGACTAGGGAGAAAAAAGCTAATAAATTCAGCAAGTTTTAAGTTCGTTAGGCCTCTGAACTTATGCTGAGAACGTGCTCGAGTTTCACGTCGGCGCCTCAACCAAATTTCAAGAAACACGCCAGCAAAATTTCTACTTTAGTCTGAACAATTTTTGCCACCCTTCCCAACTAAGGTTGAAATCTTCACATTGTAGCTAATCTTAATTAAGGAACGGCGATTGGTTATCAATTAATATCTAGCTTGTATAATAAATCGATGGTTGAAGCAAAAATATCTATTGGGGGCTTTGAAAAGTTTCTTTCTTGACTATGGAGAAAAGAGTAGAATAATTCACTTGCAGCTGAAAATCATTGGACGTAATCCGTCCTGGACGATATTAGTCGAGTGAGTCAAGTTTAAATCCTCGTTTTAACATGTTGACTCCGATTGCCTGATTGGTGTAAAACTTCACTTTGTACGCACAGTCACTAGAAGGATCTGAAAAAATTACAGAACCTAACCTAAGTGGTACACATACGTACACCTTCGGAGTCAACGTGTTAAAAACTAGTGAACGACCGAGCTACTCAACTGGCGATTGAGCAAAAAATTATTTTCAGAAGCACACTGCAAGCTACTGTAGCATCTGAAATTACACACGACTACGCCCATGTCAAAGTCATTCACTTGAAACTAAATCTTCACACGACCCCATGTCATGGACCCCGGCTGATGCAATGTTAGTTGAGGTACAGAAAGTAGGATTATTATCCTCTGGCTATACCATCAATAAAATTAGCAATATAATAAATTTCCCTTGATCTAGCAACACGCTTAGTAAACACGCGTAGAGCTTCAATAAATTTTAAGGCAGTGGAGCAGCAAGCGAATAAAATTATTAAACTCGTTGCTTAAATCACATTTTATCATATATGCTTACTGTCCTCATCCACGGTCCCATCCCCCTATTTAACAAAACCTGTTTCAATAAAAGAAAAATGCTGTTCAAGTAATTTCTTAGCAAAACGCACAGATCGTTCTCGCAAAAATTCTGCTAGACTGAACCGAGTGTGTACTAAATTGAAATTCGACTAGTTCAGAGTGCAGGGCATGTATGGGCACCACAGAGCGCTGGGCATGTATGGGCACCACAGAGTGCAGGGCATGTATGGGCACCACAGAGTGCAGGGTATGCACGGGTCTCACAGAACTGGGACGACACAGTGAAGGGTTGATGTCACAGTTGCACAGTCCGGCACAGTACACACCGACCGGATATTTGCCGGCTGTTGCTCGAAAAACCCAAATTTAATCTCTTGGCAGCGCAGACAAACAGAGTTTGACCGCTTAAAAGCCACGATAGATATTGCACACCCAATAGGTAGCCAGCATATACACCTGCAGCAGGATATATTTAATTTTCTGAGAGGGTGAACCGTAACTGAATCTTCATTTGCTGAAGTTACTCCGCGTAACGAATTCGTGAAATTCTTTGTAAACTCAGGCGATGAATTTGTATGCGGTGCACCATTTGTGAGATCTAGTCCAATAATAGAAAACGGGGGAGAATCTAAGGAACGAGCTTGCGCTAAGGACAATGAGAAGAGAAGCCAGCTACTGCAGATGGTGAATATAGAAATTGAACCTCGACACAAGCCGGTTTTGACTTTTGCACAACAAAAACTTTGTGCATTGAAACCCTCTTCGAAATTGAAACTCCCTCTTCCTGCAATGCTGTGAATATATCCTGTGAATGCAGTTAATGACGAAATCCCGCACCCCAATTTTCCCTACATCTTTACGCGGCTTAATAAATATATTTGATGTAGAAGCGACCTTCACTTTCATCAACATTACTGAGGATGAGCCAGGGCTTGGAGTGTTCCGATTTAATATTGTTGGGGTACAACTCACCCTAAAGGGAGAAATTATACTCCTTTCAGGTATACTTTAGATGTACATTGGGTTTTACAGCAAATTCTTAATTCTAACATCATAAACAGTCTCAAAAACGTTAAAGGTGGTAACAACGAAGTTAGGAATGCTTTAGGTACAGACATACAGGCTCAGATATCAGGCCTCTCTTCATGACGAAATAACTCGTTCTTCATAACCTTGAGGCTCAACAACTCAACAAAAAGACGGAAAGGACACGTGTAATTAACAAATTGCCCCTTTGTCATGCATCGGAAGCGATAAATGAATGCAACTGACCAGTAAAGATCAGGCGAGCATATCTTAGGACAAAGACAACTTAATGGGAACGTTGGTAATAATTCTGACTTTTTCCGTTGCATCTTTGTTTCCTCAGTCGTGTCTTTGTTACATTGATGGTGTGGCTTCTCTGTTCTCTTCTTAGAAGATCCTAGTCTTCTCCCTTCCCATGGTAACTCAACTTTCGAGCTACCTCTCCTCTCTATGGTATCTTTGCTTTCTCCCTCGATGGTATCTTTGCTCTTCCCCTCGATGGTATTTTAGCTCTTTCCCTCGATGGTATCTTGGCTCTTTCCCTCGATGGTATTTTGGTTCTCCCATGACCACGAATGAACTTAAGTCCCATCGTTGCTCCTTGCATCTCCCTTGGTCATAACTCGTTTCCTCCATTGGTTGTATCGCTGCTATTATACTCATCAGTATTCTTTATTTAAATCGTATCACTGCTCTTCTTTTACTAACATTTGTTGTACTTTTGAATATTATTGTAGCACATTCTCGTGGGAGCTTTCAGATTAAACTTCACGCGTTCTTCTAAGGGAAAATAAAACCCTTACCAACACCTTCAGTCAAAACAAAAACGAGTCACTCTGCGACCACATCTCTTGTTCATATCATTGTCTGTGTGAGACACTGCAGGAAACAGGTTCTATACGTACACAGATAATAGCAATGGCGAATGTGGGAGAATATAGCATAAAATATACACATTTAAAGAAATATTTAACTTCTGAATTAAATTCAAATAATTTAGTTTTTAATAAATTAATAGCATTATAGATGTCTATAATGAACAGATGTGTATTGATGGGACGTACATAAGCACGCAAAAGAAGAAAACAGAAGCGATTTTCATACAAAGTAGTTGAAAACCAGGAAATAAAGTACTCGGCAAATAAAATTTCATTCTTTAATATATTTGAAGTTTTCATTATCACTTACAGCTAACTATCTTTCCATGTTTCTTCACTGAACGCATCAATTACACAGTAAGACGTATATCTGTAGAACACGTTCCTTTCGTATATTAGTCCATCCTTTTCTTCTTTCTTTGGCGTCCCTGTAAATCTTTGACGTTCTTAATATGTAGTGAATGTATCACAATTTCATATTCGCCACAATTTTGCTACAGGATTAAATCTAGGAGACGGAAGAGGCCCTTCTATTATAGTTGAGAAATTTACATTGTACTGACAACATTCACACGTAGCTTTCCCAGTACGCTTTGGTGCATTAGCATGATAAGTTCAACCTCCTGCATAAAAACGAAGAAAATTCTGACCAACACAGATACGAAAACTCTACCCTTCTACACAAATGCAGACTTAAATTCCGACCCCAATACCACGACGCAACTTCCGTCAAACTTCACGCTATGAAGCCTGCTAGACTAGTACACACTGCGCAGTTCATTAAGAAATCACAAGCGTCCAAACAATTCGAGTTTTTTCTTGCGTTTCCAGAGAAAATCCTCCTATAACTAGGTTCGTCCCTCCAGAAGTTTAGGCACAAAATTCAACGGAGCGTCTTTCTGATTAGCACCCGACATTTTTACTAAAGTACATCTGTAGATTACGCGAGCACAGATCTCACTTGACGAATAAATTAGTTGAATACATGTGATGCTTACAAGTATTCAAAAAACAGTTAACTTAGTATCATCGTATTTCATTTTTTTCTGACTAAGTAATTATTTCTAGACTTGGGTACCGACCCAAGAATGGGCCAGAAGGTTCGTTCCTATCGCCTCATTCTAATCTGAAACAATAACCAAAATACTTCTATAACAACAACGCATGTTATTAAAAATACTAAAATTTACGGTGTTACTTCTTTTTGTTACCGATAAGTCACTTGAACTCTATCATTAGGTGTTCCAGTTAATTTTTGATGCAAAACCAAGTAATTCATCTAGCAGTAAGCTCACAAAGAACATGACCATTTTGGGAGCTGCCATCTTGGAGGAGTTGAATCATTTTCACTCGTTCAGAAAACTGTACACACGCCACCTGTTACCATGGCGTGCTACTTGCGCGGTGCTGGCTACCTGAAGGAGCTGAGGAACAACAACTGTACATCCTAACTTCCAGTGTGTGACCCGCTTGAGGCACGCCTCCACAAGCACTCTCTCTCTCTGGAAGTAATCCTGACACCAACGCTGAGGTAAGGGAGGTCATCTTACGGGTCACACCCGACACAACATTGTAGGTAACACTGAGTGAGTGCAATCGCACCTCTGATACTAAGCCATACTGAAACCATTGTTCACAAACGGTAACACCAAGCATAAAAATAGTAGGTAAATTTTGGACGCTCCAAAACCAAATGAAAGATACCTATACGTGGATCTATACCTATTTATTACCGAATTAGAAACTGTAAGCTAGTTAAGGGAGTACCAAGGATTGCAGCAGAGCTTAGTTACTTAGCAGCAGTGATCCTTACAACATGCTGGGCGAGTAAAGGGAATACTATGGAGTAAGAACTCGAGCAGTGTAAGATATGGGGTGCTAAGTGAAGCATCACGGAGGCTTTAATGTGTTTACTTTCAACAAAACTCTGAGATGTGAGAAGGCTCTCGTTCATTACCCTTCTACTCTTTTCTAACGTCTGTATTCTCTTAATTGCAACAGACTCTCTACAAGTAATACCGCCAAGGGAAAATATAAATTCTGGAACATCGTCCCTCCGAAAAGTTTAGAGGAATATGGAAATGAAGTCCAGGAAACAAAGTACAATGCTGATAGCAAGAGAAAACCATCATGTGACCATCACGTAGAATACGTACGACAAAATATACGCCACAGACAATAACGAAGGGACGACCATGTTAAAATATCAAGAAAGACGAACAAATTATACATGTGTGCTTGTGATGATAATAGGCAAAGTACACACTAGGATCTGCCAGAACTGAACGAGAATTACTGTTATTAATCCGTCAAGAAGATCGTCGGGATGTCTGCTGAAGCAATCAGTCTATGTGTGCATTAGATTGTTTACAAGCAAGATCTAGGGGATGGGGTGGGAAGAGGGGTGAGAATAGGGATGGGGTGGAGGTGTTGTAATGAGCCGGACACGGATATGTCAAGAACTGCATAGCTTGATACTGCATAGCTTGATACTGCAGGTCATTCGTGTACTGAGGCACATTACTTGACAACTACTACCGAGGTTCTACCTCCGTATAGCTACGTACACGAAGTTTCAAAAACGTTTTTCGTAACTGCTGAAGCTGAACTCCTTTACTAACCCTTATTTCTGCAAAACTTTCATTTTCAACAAAAGTTTTTCATTTGTTGTCATTGTAGTGATTTCAATAGTTTTCAATTACGTCGTGAGACTTAGGAGATCCCCGTAGCTGATCTTTGATGTTTGAGTTTAGGCTAAGTCCAGAAAAAAAGAAGTGTAGTCATAACGTGTTGATATTTCCGCCAGTGAAGGTTAATACTCGAGATGCAAAATTTCTAACCACCGTCCACCAGGTAGCGTGGGAAGTCCATAGTTTCACAATAAATTTGTCAACTTCTCCGTCCTCAATATGACGTTTGTTTTACCTCAACGTCTCTAATCTCAAAAACTATTTTGGAAAACGGCCATCTTCGCTAGAGGAGATCTTCATTACTGATAAAATACTCCTTCACGATGCGTCTTCATGCAACTCCAAAGCACACATGACATTCTTATGCTGCCTCAGCACCCAGCACTACAGCACTACATACAGCTGAGTCAGCAATTTTCAGTCCGGAGTGAACACATCAGCTCACCGGCCACCGCAGTTCCCAGAAGAGACGCACAGGCTGTACTGCACAGGAGTTCAACGGACGTGTACGTGTCATGTAATACACTTGTGAAGCACGCAGGGAGACTGGAGCAGAAAAACGCCGTTTCGGAATGAAGCATAAAGAATAGAAAGTTTTTTCCTGCACAAACGTCAGAGAAAGATGAACTTTAAATAAGCTCCAATTAGAACTTGTCTGGCTTGCCTCCACATGATAAGCCTCTTATGTTGTAAAGTGCTGCAAATGACAAAGCTTTTCTTAAGAAAACACCTCGCAGGTGAGTAACTGGGGCTGTGGTAGTCTTCTATTGCAACGCTGAACTAGCAAATGTCGAGGCCTCGAAATAATATCGGAGCCCTTTCTCCTTGTGTGGGAATGCAAACTGCTATTGAAGTGTAGCGTTTAAACAGCAGAAAATCTCAGGGTAGGCCTAGGAGAAGGAGGCATATGTCCGTCATGAAGCTGAACGACCTAGCAACTATCCACAGTCGAGTCACAGCAACCGAGTCACAGCAACCGAGTCACAGCAACCGAGTCACAGCAACCGAGTCACAGCAACCGAGTCACAGCAACCGAGTCACAGCAACCGAGTCACAGCAACCGAGTCACAGCAACCGAG
>VCRD01004068.1:34799-50960 GCA_006783055.1 Trinorchestia longiramus
CGGATACACAGTCCTGCATCTCGGATACACAGTCCTGCATCTCGGATACCCAGTCCTGCATCTCGGATACCCAGTCCTGCATCTCGGATACCCAGTCCTGCATCTCGGATACCCAGTCCAGCATCTCGGATACCCAGTCCAGCATCTAGGATATCGCCACGCTAAATTAGGTACGGATGAATGAAAAAATGAAACTAGTTTAAGCTAAATGTACTTTCCGATTATGTATGCGAAGTACACCGATTTCTGTTCCAGTGAGGGTACTTTCCATCGAGTTAATCAACGCACAGATGAATGAGAGCTTATTCGATATGAATTCCTGTATTTCGACTTCACTCCCAGTTTTTGCTGTCAACTACATGATCATAACATGAAAACTTGAGAATTTCAGAAGGGCGAAAATTTTCCGAGTCTCCGAATAGCACAACCCACAACATGTGGCAGAAAAGATGCTGAGCAGCATTTTAACACGTTTGTTGCGATTGCCTGGTTGGTGTAAACTTCACTTTGTACGCATAGTCAGTAGAAGGATCTGAAAAAATTACAGAACCTAACCTAAGTGACCCACCGGTGGGTCGCATCGCAACAAACGTGTTAATAGGACATACGAAGCATTTTGATGAGACAAATGAAAGCGAGGTGAAAAAAGAAAACCACTCTAGCACAAGGCCAATAGCTCGGAAAGCTGATCTTACTCACCGGAAATATGCGATAAAGAAAAAATCAGACTGAAGTCGCAACAGACTCGTGAGTCACCCTCTTCTTGTTCCACTCACTGTAACTGGAAGCAAAACCGAGAAGCGTAACTCCCTAAGAGACGCTGACTGAGGCATAGACCACCACCCCCGAGTCAAGTTCAAGAGTTCTATATTTCCCCCCAAATGTTGATAAAGTCTGATGCATTGAAGGAAACTCCTTCCATCCTATTTCCCTGGGGATGCATGCATATCTTGGCCCATAAGTGAACATCCACTAGCAGTCAAACAAGCAGGGCTGTTAATATAATCGTCATTGCTGCCACTACCCGCATACCTCAGCAGGACGGGGGGCAGGGAAGCTGGGAGGCGGGAGAAGTGTCTTCAATAGGCAGAGTAAAGTCCCAATAACACAAGCAGGGAGGGAGGAGGTGGGGGAGGAGGAGCAACTAAACAGCAACATTAACGTGACCGCTGCCGCGTTAGGGTTAACAGTTGTGGAGTGCACACCCTCTGATTGTCGCTACAACAGGCAGTCCCTCGCTACACCAGACAGTCCCTCGCTACACCAGACAGTCCTTCGCTACACCAGACAGTCCTTCGCTACACCAGACAGTCCTTCGCTACACCAGACAGTCCTTCGCTACACCAGACAGTCCTTCGCTACACCAGACAGTCATTACTGGAAATATAGAAAAATTGAGTACATTAAAATAAAAATACAGGTTTTTAAACGAATTCATTTTTTATCTTTGTTTCCCTGGTGTAGCGTCTACTATGCTAGGCCTGGTCTACGCTGCTGTCGACCAACTTCAGTAGATGTATGCACCTGTTGCCGACCCGAGGTAGTCTCCACACTTACTCTTTGTACATACATATTTGTTACACAAGACCTGCGATAACGTGTAGGTCTTATGTCCGTACACAGGTTCTCTAGAGGCACATTTAGTGACACCAAGGTGTGTAAGCAGAGAGCATAAGCAAAGAAAGTTGTGTAAATTATGTCAACATAACTCAGTAGACGCAGACACAACCCAGTAGATCCACACGAAGTAGATGAGTAGACCATCTACTGCTGAGAGGCTTAACTACGTACAACCTCAGACACTCGCCTGGTACATCCCTTCTTTGATCGCACAATACGTCGACCACGGAATACTTAATGCACGTCGTGTAGCATCATTAAGAAGCGCCTTCGTAATTTTGGAGAGGTAAGGTGTATTGGTAGACAATACACATGTGTTCTACGATTCAGGACACAGAATGCAGCAACACACACGGACCAATGTTAGAAATGCAAGTACGTTGAGTGCAGCTGTTCGCTGGTGCTTTACAAACCACTAAAAGAGAGCTCTGACTAGACTAAGCAGTGACGAATGCCTCAGACCAGACTGAGACACCTTGCATTATACCTAGCGTATAAATTTCATAGTGCGTTCGCAAAGAACATGATACTGCTACTGCGACCTCCACAGCACCTGCTACTGCGACCTTCACAGCACCAGTTACTGCGGCCTCCACAGCACCAGTTACTGCGGCCTCCACAGCACCAGTTACTGCGGCCTCCACAGCTTGTTGCTGTTAATATTCATGTTACTACATGAATCAAGTATCAAATTTTTCTCTAACTTCTACTTCTGCTCTAAAGTCGTTTCCTAAAGCAAGCCATGTTGCTGCTGCTGCTACAGTTACCGGTAATGATGCACATAATTAAAATCATTACTGCATACATAAAATTTACGGTAATATTATAGATGTATGCGGCAATACCAGCGCTGAGTTAGAGCATTCACCTACAATACAAATACCAAGAGATGACGCTTGTACGTGAGCTCAGTGACACCTGACGTGATGACCAATGATGACAATTATTATTCCATGGCGGTCCTCTTCTTCATGTCATGCTCGCTCGAACAGTTTCAACAATGACAAAGACGACAACAATGACAGAGACGACAACAATGACAAAGACGACAACAATGACAAAGACGACAACAATGACAAAGACGACAACAATGACAAAGACAAAAATGACAGAGATGGCCGCTGTGACAAAATTTGAGGACTAAAGTGAATAAATGCCACATCGAAGAATCTGGGAGCTCGAGTGCATGGAACTCCGGTTTCCTTCGACCAGAGACATTATGATGAAGATGGCTAGTAAGGCCTACTCCCTTCAAAAATTAAACTACTACGATTTCTATTAGGCTACCGCTCAAGTAATTTAATACTACAACTAAAACAAGTAGTAAGCCACTATTGATATTAAACTATCACTGATAGTAACTTGGATAGTTCTCATGGTCACGGAATAGCGATGGCCCCTCGGAAGTCACGAAAACTGTCAGCAGGCTCCCAAAAAAAAATAATCAGGTATGCACTAGACTACGATCGTTTAATCTACAATCATTAAATTCTACTTAAAACATTCAGTGTTTATTCAGATGCAATGTAAATTTTATACATAATAGAAGTAGGATATTCATTAGAAAGGCTGATAATAATTATCGTAATAGCCGTCACTGGCATATCAACTGATTTCTCCACTGAATTATTTTCTTTGTAAAAGAAACTCCCGACAAATTATTTTAGAGCAGAAATAACGAGCTGGTGATACAGCTCAGTAACGTGAAGATGAAAAACTCGCAACTAAGAATGACCACCTCACTGACTCATGTCATAAGCATTACAACTTTACACTTCTCAAATTTTGTGCCCCACACACAGCAGGATGCAGCTTATGTCGGTGCTGTACACTTGGCTCTTCTATGGGCAGCTGAGCAAGCTATCTTGTGGCTTGAAGTAGGTGGGCATATCCTTCAAAATATGCCTTTATTTACTTGTACTATCTTTCTTAATCCAAGCAAACGTAACATGATTCTATGTCCATATAAATCTACTTCAGAAAAAGGATACTTAAAAATATTATTATTTTCTATTTCACTTTGCTTCAGAAAGAGGTTGATACAAAAATATTTAAAATGTTAAAAATGCAATATAACAGATTAGACCCAGTGTCACAGTGGTGAGCCGGCGGACAGCAACAAGATATACAAAAAATTCTAACTAAACACATGACAAGCCAGAAGTGCAATTCAAGCCCGAGCTTGTTCTGTGCTCCGAACCTTCAAATCTAGACGGCATTGTGGCTTAAACAAACGTATGTAGGGGAATAATGTCATCTCCAATTAAAATACACATACGCAAGTGCGCACATCAAAACGTAGTTGAAAGTAGAGCCAAGAAGATAAGAAATATATTGGAAACCATGAACAATGGGAACACAGACCTGCTAGGCAGGTCTGTGCATGAGTAACTCTGATAACAGTTCCCTGATACGTTATCTCTCTTAGAAACAACCTGTGTCATTATCTGTGTCATTATCTTTACTTTGCACTAACCACCACGCACTCAGTTTCAAGCGTTCAATCCAGCTTAATAATTCATATCTATTTAATGAAGCAAGTAATTTATAGTTAAATTCTTCTGCAGCTGCCTAGCTCAAAAGAACCAAGTGTTTAGAGCTTTCAATATTCTTAAAACTTCAGTGTAACAGCACGATAGGCACAATCGAATTCACGCTCATTGGTTCATTTCAGTATAGGTTTCTCACAAGAACAAGAGAAAATATCACAAATTTGTTAGCCCAAAAAACAACACGGCTCAAAGTGTGTTGAAACAAGCCAAGCAGCTTGAAAGAAGCTCCTCGTGTTCTGTCTAACCCCAGTTCATACCTTACTACAGTAACAGTACTTGTATAGCAACACAAGTGCCGCTAACACCAAACAACTGAACTGGTTCCTTGGAAACAGTCTCTTGCGACTAAATAATAAAAAATTATTAAATCAGTGAGTTGTTTGCGCTCTTGTTAGGAGCGTTGTGCTGTAGTTTACTATTTAAATCTTCAAACAAATTGATTCAAAATGAAATCTGACATCATAAGCCAAGCAAATTTATTCTAGAAATTTCAGAATACTCTCAATGAATAACCACGGACAGCATAACTTTGTTGGAGTGTAAATTGCGTTTTCTCATATTAGAATATACTTTTTTGCATTAAAAAAATAGTAATTAGACCCCCATTCCTACACCTCAGCGCATTTAAAGTGTTGTGGCACACCAGCGACCATGCTTGTTTCGGCGACTTCCAGTTGACAACACGCGACAATCTTGCACTAAGTTGAACATGCTATAATAAAACATTAACATTGTACGTTATACATGCAAAGTAAAGTCACCAGTCGAGACTTCATAGTCAACGTCTTTTTGATGATGGAGACCTACAAATCTAACTGGCGAATTTGTTAACACCTAAATAGTAAGCAGAGTTTTCAGGTTCAGGTTTGTTGAAGCAAGACTAGATCCAAGGTTTTGATGTGACATGCACGCTGACGCTACTCAAGTACTTGGGCCTTGACCAATGCACCACAGCGAATGGTGGTCTCACTCCTTCAAAAATCTGGTTGTCTTGAAAGTTTTTGCAGGAATAATACCCCCAGTCAGCGCTGCATGTTCGGCATTCGAGGAATTCTCAGAGAGTCCGGGGATCTTGTCAAGACCCCGTGATGCTGACGAGTTAGGAACAGAGTCGGAACTTGCTCCTCTTTTTAATGTTCAGTGACCGAGTAGTAACACTGCAATTTTGTAATGTACAGCAATGTAACGATAACCTTCAAAAGTTAAAAGATGATAACGACCTGAGAGGATACATTTTGTTCAAATTGAATCCAAACCCTTTTTTCTCCAAACTCGTACAGAATACATCTAGATGAAAACTTTACTACTATTGAAATAGTGAAAAACGTTTCCTAACCTCTAAGCTAAGAACGCTGTCATCAGGAAATATTGTTCACTATTCAAATTTGATGAAAGATTTACGTTTTTCGATTCTGTCGAATTTAGAATTTTATCCTTTCATTTATAAATTTATCAATTTACCTGGTTACTCACTTGCAATTGTACAGCTCAGGAAACACACACACACACGCGCAATATCCTCACGCTTTTTTAACCCACATGGGTTTTAGTGATAACAGCAACCGTTTAAACGTAAACCAAATTGTTTAAATACTATAAATCCAAGTAACATAATTCATAAAGTGTTTGAAATACAACATATATACACACCAGCCTGCAGGAAGAGGTTTACATCACACTTCCAAACCAGTAACTGCAGTAACTCGAAAATAATTACCTGCAAAGAAAGTCTAGTCCAGTTTAATCAAACTTGATCCACCTTAGTCTTGCTTAGTATACGAAGCACGGTGTGTAACATGGACTCTCAACCAACCTGCACAACACTACCTCGAAGTCCAGCCAGCATTTCCAGGTACCGCCCACAAATGTTACAACTTCCCCCACTACAATAGAAACGTACAGCTTCAATGTTTGCCAAACTCCGGGCAATATTATTTAGTGCAAACATATCGAAACTTTCGGTGGGCTGTCTATACCTAGTTGAAGTCGGACATAGAGAACTTCGCAAACGCAGCAAAAATATTCTTCGTGATAGACACAGTAAAATTTCCTTGGACGTCGCAAGGAAGAATCGCTTACTGATTGATTCGACAAAAAACCACAAGACAATGACTATCTACAGCCCTAAGAATGCATTCAATGACCAGAGCTTCATTGGTATTTGGTAGCAGGAAAGTTTGTTGCTCTTAGGTGCATGGATCGAAGTTAAGACTCGTCGAAATTCAACGAAAGCGGAAAGCTCCTAGTTTTTCCCTCCTAAGCAAACTATGAGGATCTTCTACCAGCACACAGGAATGTGTTCTTGCATAAGCACTGCACACAGCGAAGCATCTGTTCGCGCAGTCAGCACCTCATAGTTTTCACTGAACAGTTCTTGCAAATTCAATAAGATTTTACCAACCAAGTCAATTTTATAACTTTCCTCTACAAGCAATAGGTCTAAAAAGGCGAAAGATAAAAAGAAAGCACACCAAACTAAACCAAACTGACCTCGCAACAGCTACCTGTAACCAATGGCATTAACACGTTTGTTGCGATTGCCTGATTGGTGTAAAACTTCACTTTGTACGCTTAGTCACTAGAAGGATCTGAAAAAATTACAGAACCTAACCTAAGTGACCCACCGGTGGGTCGCATCGCAACAAACGTGTTAACACATTGCCTCCAATTACCTGACTGGTGTAAAACTTCACTTTGTACGCATAGTCACTAGAAGGATCTGAAAAAATTACAGAACCTAACCTAAGCGGTCCACATACGTACCACTTCGGAGTCAACGTGTTAAGCAGCGGGTAGCACTGAGGAGCAGCGCTAATTCCCCGCTGTACACTGACGACGACAGACACCAGTATACCTCCTAGTCTGAAGCTAAGGAAGCCACAGTTGGCACACCCTCAGTTCCCCCACAAAAAACCTGATACTCTACTTCAGTGCATCGTAGTCCCCCCAACACACGCTGTCAGTCCACTTCAGTGCATCGTAGTCCCCAACACACGCTGTCAGTCCACTTCAGTGCATCGCAGTCCCCAACACACGCTGTCAGTCCACTTCAGTGCATCTCAGTCCCCAACACACGCTGTCAGTCCACTTCAGTGCATCTCAGTCCCCAACACACGCTGTCAGTCCACTTCAGTGCACCCTCATCAATTGCGACGGTCTATTGAATTACGCATCGTAAAATAGTAGCACGTACTGCATCTGTCGCAGGAACGTCTCTCACAAAATGGTAATTGGGTCCATTATAAATTGTGAATAACGCCTCGAGTTAATTAAAATAATTATAGCAAGTCGGATAATTGACAAACTTTCATGAACACCTTAACTAATGCAGTCGTGCGACGAGCATGAATGCAGCTATGAACGAAGTAAATATAAAATTATTTTTACAATAAATTTCGTTAAACAAAGAACGTTGAAGCAATTGAAGCATTAACTGCCACTAGGGCTGCCTAGCAAGGATAGGCACTCCGTTAGGCAGCCTCTATTCAGCTTTGTTTTAGGCACAAATTCCAACATTTGTAAATAAAATACATATGCAGAGGAAAAAATACTATACTATAAAAATCTTCGTACTCACTCGAGCAATGATGAGTTACAGTTTCCACAGAGACTGATTGTTCGTACGATTCATAACAATTGACTCATATAAGTGAGAGGACAAACTTTTGCGCACACACACACACAACAAAGTCTCGTACGTAACTGAGTGAACCGGCGCTGTTTGTAGCCTGAAGGCCTTTAGGTCTTAAATTGCTAACCACTCAGCTGGTCTTACTACGAACATTGCAGTTGCCAAGTAGTAATTATGAGAAGATTTTTTAAAGCAAAAGAGTATCACATGAATAACGCAGAATGATCCCAAAAAATTAATCAAATAAAAATTTCCAGTATCCTGGTTATTCACAGGACTATATTTTAACCATTATTTATTGCATACGATGAAACAACGGATATACGACGTTTGATGACTCCATTGCTGCTGACGTACGCCTTAACGATGTCGACTTGTAAGGTTCCTCTGATGTTCGTACTTTCTCCTCTAGCAAAGCTTAGCTCGAATCAAGTTCCCAAAAACAAACAGTAGATTGCCCACATTACTCATCGTATGATATCACACAGGGAATTAAGAACCCAGTTAACAAGAATACTCTATGAATATCTGCACTAAATATCACGACGTTTAAATTACCAGTGCTGTTTAACTATAGCCCGAGATATTTACATGAAGACTGCTGTCCTGAAGCCTATATTCACAATTCTGTAAGTAAAGTTAGACCCAATTTCGTGTTAGAAGCATGGCGCTGGGGATCAAATCCCACAGCCGATCATAAGATAAAATCAAGACATGAACATTTAGGTTTCACATAACATGGGTGGGCGTTGACTCTTTCTAAGTCTGGCTTTCCAGCAGTTGCTGCTTGTACAGACGATGACACTTCGTGGAGCAATCAGCCCACACTGTCTCAACGAACACAGACCTACTTCTGAGCCACCACTGTCTTGTAAAATATCATAAAGCATTGAGGTACAATACCACTTGCAACGAACGTTTTCCAATTTCTTCAATGCATTGTTACCTACACGGTCAAGTTAACTGCTTTCAAGTGAATTAAGTCTAACCCCATAACTTCACTGGTCCTGCGCACCTCAGTAACCTCACTAGCTGCTCTCCCACGCACCTCAGTAACCTCACTAGCTGCTCTCCCACGCACCTCAGTAACCTCACTAGCTGCTCTCCCACGCACCTCAGTAACCTCACTAGACGCACTGATGTTACTCATCTCAACGACTCCACTCATGAACCTTAGTAATTAGGCTACCCTCGACTGGGACCAGGCTATTCCCCGAGGGGTCAATTGATAAGAAGTGCCACTCTGCTCCCCACAAGCCCCTATCTGCCCTGTACTCCAGTAACATCTGATGGGGAAGTGCTGTCAGAACAGTCCCCTGTAGCTGGGGTTCTTGAAAGGACGTCAGCAATACTTCTCTCTCCCTCCCCTCATGGAGGAAAGTTTTGAGGACTCGTCATGAGAGGCTCATACTCAAGGTTGTAGCTTCGTTAACTCTTAACGAATTTGTAGGATTCTTGGTGGAAAAAGACTGACTGTGAACTGTTAAGGATAAATTAAAATGTAGTTTTGGAGTCCATGCATGAACAGTAAACTATGATTTTTTTATAATGCGTCATACATTAAGGATCATTACAGTACAGAAGGATCATTATGCAGAAGTCATCCAGCTAAAGCAGAGACATGCTTTAGATGAAGTGTCTTCAAATCCCAGGTTTTTAAAAATATTCGGGTACGTTTGTGATTCATAGACCAATGTTGAAAAATTATTGCAGCTCACTTAACATTGTACGCTTTTGGAAGCGCGTCGTACGTCTATGCATACGTCCATGCGTATGCGATCTTGTTGGCGTTGGATGAATTCAATGCTGGGAAAACTCATCACTGAATTGAACTCCGACTTTTCAAATTTTTAGAAGTCAAACTCCAAGGCAAACGCTTAATATTCTCTCACTATCAGATTCAGGATATGTGTTTCAGCGTACAAAGCTGTTGAAACATTATTCGTAAAAGAAGAAATCTATTGTACAGAGTTTGAAAACTTTTTATTCACGAGTTTTGCAAAGTAACCTGAGACCAGTATTCCGTTGGCACTTCAGGACTAGGTAGGATAGACCATTACTACCCCAGTGGTAGTATCAGCTTTCAAAATAAATTAGAGTGAAATAATACATGATGTTCAGTAATTAACGTTACAATTTTAATGCTAATGTTGATCAAATAAACAATTTTATGCAAATGTAACAACGAGTAAATGGAAGTTACGAATACCATGATTAAATTAACACATTTCATTCAATATACCGTCCGTCAGCGTTGATAACAAGCGGAACACACAGAGAATGACCTGTACCAGTCACGAATGACTTTTGAGAGATTTTGGCCCAAAACTCCGAGAGTTTCGACTTCAATGTCTGCAAATTTTGGTGATGTATCACTGAAACCTAACTCTTCAATATGGACTAGATGGCATAATCGAGAGGATTCAGGTCTGGTGATGAAGGAAGGCATCTGCAAGTCTTTGTGGAGAATAGTGGTAATGGTTTCGACGAATATTTTCCCCTTTTTGTCTGCAGTGTTCTACGGCCAATTTGAAATATTTATAATGGTAGAGCAGAGAATGAAAATAGTAAATATAAATCACGACATACGAGTTAGATGAGAGAGTTTGTCACTCTCACTTCACATGTGAGAGCAATAATTTATTAGAAAAAAATGTTATATGATCTAAATCAAGCTGTCATTGAAACCAAAAATTAACAGAGCAAAAAATAACAGAGCAAAACAAAACAGAAGTAAAGTTATGTAAAGATCAGGGGCAGGATTGGCTTGGGAAAAAAAGCTAAAAAAAATGATCCTCAATGCGAAGGAACGCACTAAGAAGCGAAGGTTGGTCTCTCACTGGAAGTTACTGGATGACTGGTACGAGATTTACTGTCCCAGTGCACCCGCACGCCCACCCTCCACAGCCAATAAATTCACTGAACTGCCCCAAGTGACGAGCCCCTCCTCCCCCACACACACGCCCCCAGCTAGATGGCTATAGAACGTTCTTATTTTATAGGAAACTTAATATTATAAGCGAAGTATAACGCACGAATCGCTTGTAGTTACAATACTTATTGTCTTTAAAAAGGAGCATCATAGGCAATAGTTTTCGCTGTTTTTACGAATAAAAAATGAAGTAGCGTAATAAGGAATGAAAATTTTACTATTTTCATATTTGTTAGCAGAGTGCATCGCATGTTCTTGTGCGTAAAGTCATCAAACATGTTAATTATGTTGTTAACGTTGCATGCTCCCCAAACAAACTGAATATAGTAGTCCTAAGCTAAGCTTCATAAATAAGTGTAACAAAAACGATTTTCCCTTTGCAAAATGAAAATAATGCCACATTTAGTACATGTATGAAAATAATACCATATTAAATCTATTATCTTGCTACACTCCTAAAAGAAGACCACGAATTTCCCTCATCTCAGTTTTTCATGGATGTCGAAGCGACTGCAACTGCTCAGAACCTCATCAAAGACCGTGGTCAGATTATACATAATTAACTACGATTTTATTATGTATGGCTGATGTCAAGATTTACTACAGGCAGTAATTCGTATGAGTCCATAATGGAAGCACCTGCCAGTACAGCTACTGTTAGCTGTGAAAATGGTTACAATGAACATTATGAACATCTAAGTCTTATCTGTGTAAATTTTTTTCATGTTTTTAATTAAGGAACAATAAGATTGCCACCTAAGAGGCTGAGAATAAATCCTTTCCTCTGTCCACATCGCTCGCTGTGTCGCAAAAGTTATAACTTTAACTGCAAGTATTGATTTGGACTCTGCGTCTCATTTGCCTAGAATTAAGACAAGTTGAAGCTGAAAATTTGTGACGAGACAACTTCCTAGAATATGTTGTTCCAACGGTAATCATTTTATTAGATCTGATGCTGTAGTACGACTAGTTGATAAACGGGATGTAACTTGGTGACTTACTTCCAGTAATATGGGTAAGTAATAGTCAACAGTTCGTTCCGATTGAGAAGTTCTTGAAGCGTTGAAAATGATTTCAGTGTCTTAAATTGCATTGAAGCCAAATAATTTATTTAAACTTTTGAATCTTTTATCACAAATGATATGACAATCTATCTCATAAATAATTCATAGCATCAAAGATGCTGATAATGCTGATCCTAATCGTATTCTAATGAGCTGGGTAATGCATCACTCAATATACATAAGTAGCATTGAAACAGTTATTGGCTGGCAGTGATAAGCTGAGCAGCCAATGTTTAATTTGCTAGGTAAAAGACTAAACAACTCTTTGTTATGGCATAACCATTATTTGTATTCATCCTCTAGTGCTGTAACACAAAATTTCGTGCGTAATTTACGCAAGGGAAGCGAATACCGGTAACCTCTTCTGGACTGTACATTGAAGTCATGAATTATTATCGTGAGATGCTATAATCTATCTAAGAGTAGCTTGAGTCGCTTCTTTCCTAAGCTGAAACATAGAAATGTAAATTACACTAATTATGAATATGTAAGTTAAATTTCTCACGTATGCGCAATGTAAACAGGTAAAACTGAGGCTATAACCTGGCTGGGCATCCCCATAATTACGTTCTGGAGTAAGATGAGGCAAAGTAAAGAGCAGTACAGGCAGCAGTATCACCATCTGAAATAGCAACCCTAGTAGCACCAGCTCTGCAACAAGTTTTACCATTAATCAATGTCTGATCAAAAGCGCACCGGTGTTAACAGTGACTCTATGGAGTGAATAATTTTTTGCTATATGTAGTTTAAGTCCATATTGAAGTTGTTTAGTATGACGGCTCTTATAACTCATATTGTATCACTTTGAGATGAAAGAATTTTCATTAAATCCAACCATAGGATTTGATGAAGGCCTTGATGCAGCTTCATGGAGGCCTAGATGTATCTTGGACCGTACAAAAGTTGTTCCAGAAACATCGGCTGCATCGCAGCGACCCAGCGGCATCAAACTTTGGATGTCACACAGCAGCTTTGTTTGTTTCTTACTGTCTCATCACAGACTTCACGACAGAAGCACTCAGCACTTCACAATATATATATATATATATATATATATATATATATATATATATATATATATTCTTGCTCAGGGGGTTCCTACTTTCAATTAAGCTGCTATAAATAATAGCTCAAAAGTTCAATATTAATGCGTGAACTAGAGAAGCGTCCAGTGGTCTTTCCAATACTAAAATTGGTAGTTTGCATAAGAATTATCCGCGCACATTCCTATGACATGAATTGTAGTGAATATTTTTAAATCCATGCGTATATTCTTGCTACATGTATTTTTACGCATTGAAAAACTAAATGAAACATACTTAAGTAATACAACGGTCAAAATGTCCCAGTATATCTATGCGAACATCTTATTTTAATATAAATGGAACACTTATTTCTTACAATAATACGACATGAATTAAAAAGGCAAAATCATCCTCATTATAATAATAATAATAATAATAATAATAATAACGATAATAATATGACTATGTCAAGGACTACGTTTATTTAAATTATTTAAAGTACAAAGCGACTTCCACCTATACTCGTTTGTCATGCGAGATCCGGTTAAGTAAACGTGTGAGATTCATTCAACCATTTGGTAACTTCCTATTACAAATTACTTAGTTCATTGATTTTCTTCGATATTTTTGTCATTATTTTATTTCCATATGTGACCAAAGTCTTACAGTTCCTTCCCAGTAAAAGTGTTCTGTTCCCTAACACAAATCTTCCGGAATGATGAACCCATAATTGTTTTGTTCTGCGACGGCGAAATTTAGGTCTCCTGAAGCTCTTTCCCATGAGAGCCGTTACTCTAAGTCACGCAATTTCTATGCACGTCACTTTGGTAGTCCGTTATTCCCGTAGAGAATTCCTGGGCATTTGGAATTGTGCTCAAAGTACTTGATAGGAATAGTGGTGGGCCCAGAGCGGGCCAGTCTTTTTATGGGCCCATTAGGAAGTGTTTTAGTGCGGAGTTCCCGAAAGCACGGAGTCTGCGAATGAGGCTCCATCAGCTGGCGTTGCTTGGTGCGCACAATGCAGAGATTCGCACGAGTACGAGACGGCAAGAAAAAACAAAATAAAGCTAAAAGTTGTGGTGTACTGAAGAGATTCCCATAAGTACCCCACTAATGGGGGACCTAATGGTTTCCCTTCTTAATGGTGTGGAGAAAGTCCGAAAATCTTAGAATGGAACTTTGGCTGATGTATAATTATTTGAGGAAAGTATTTATTCGATGCTACGTTAGGCATGTTGATACTTTATCAATAAATTATGTTAACGAGAGACATTTCTCAAGGAATGACTTTGAAACAGAGGCCTTATGAGGAAGTTAATCATCAGGATCTCGATGCTGAGAAACCTAGGATTGAAGCCAACTGTGATGTAGTGGCATTTTGGGAGCTAGGAGTGAGAGGTGTGGAAAGCGTTGAAGGTATGGAAGTGTGGCAGGTGTGGCAGGTGTGGCAGGTGTGGCAGGTGTGGCAGGTGTGGTAGGTGTGGCAGGTGTGGCAGGTGGGATGCATGTCTACAAACAGCTTGAAGATTAGTAAGTGAGTACCTAATCAACCATAAGTCATCAGGTAGAACACCTTGTGTGCATCAAAGTGCTGAAAATAAATCAATTTTATTTCTAATATAGAACAGTGCATTTATTCATTGGGTTCTCAAGTACTAACATCTTAAGACTAAAAACACAATTTTTTTTAATTCAAACTGATGACTACTCGTATTATTGTAATGACTTTTTTCAGTATGATGAATGATCTTAGAAGTTTCTACACAGACTTTACTCAAGACTTCAAGTCCTAGAGTACCCAAAACCCTGCAATTAACGTTAAAAAAGGCAAGAGAATCATTTGGAAATTTGAAAACACGTAGTGAGAAGGGAACATAAAGAAAAGCAGGATTGTTTATTTTAAAGATACAAGCAATTAACAAGATAATGAAGAAGAAAGACAGGAAGAACAAACCTTTTGTAACTACAGTGTCCATGAAAACAACTGACACGAGACACCTAGACAAACACACAGAGTTGCTGAGTTCAGAGTGGGTTGCTGCAACTCGCCTGCTCAACATGAAGTCTCTGAGTGGCACTAACACGGAGCAGTGTTGTACGACAACTGTGGAACTGTCTGGGCAGCGCTGAGTCCACCAATACCGTCAAAAAAAGGTTTGTATCTAAGCACCAGAACACAGGAAATCTGGAATAATATTTGTGATCAGAATTGAGTGAGCAGAAGAGGCTAGAGGCTGAGGCACTCATCATGACCACAGTTTCATCGTACGATACAGAGACCACCAATATTAAACGTTACGAGTTCCACTTGAACTAAATTCAACACTATAGCTTAGAACTATGAACAAAATATTTACAATCCCATCTATCAACAGTCAAAAGATGGATTTATGTATCATCTTTTCTTCTTACGGGAGAAAATGATATAACGGGTATTACGGCATGGGACTTGGGTGTCGACCCATGAATGGGCCAAACGGCTCGTTCTTATTGCCTCATTCTATTCTAACTTCTGACTTGAAGAAAATTTCTGATATGAGATCATTGAGATATTATTGATATGAGGATTTCAACAACGTATGATAGTAGGCAAATATAAAACTGTTTTAAAATCGACTCTGCAGACAAACAATGTGTCTTGAACGAGTAAAATTGCAAACGAAATGTCGACTGGAAACAACATTTGTTAAAAGCAAATACGCGTTATTTCACCATAAGAAATAAATTAGCTAAGCTCGCTAAGCATTCGTAGAACCGTGCACTGATCGCCGCTGCATCTAAAGCATCAGCCGCCAAGTCAAGGAAGGAAATCTAGCAACAACCACGAGCACTATTTTCGAGAATAGATATTACGCGCTTGAATGCCCAAGAGAGTGAAATGATAGATGTACGCAACAGTCGCTGTATATGTCGGTGAGAACTTTGGTCAATTTATAAAGAGGTAATCTAAAGTTGTAGTCCAGCTCCTCTTTCTTCATTAATACGAACTGGAAAGAAGAGGCGGCAAAAGAAAAAGTACCTCCTTTGAGTCTTCAAAGCTGTTGCTCAATTTCTCGTCGTTAAAACTTGGTCTAGGAAGTTAGTTCATTGCTACTATTTCCTAGACGTGATGTTCCTCAGACAGAACTTCAAGTGAACACTGGAGTTAAGCAGCACACCTTTTGTCTCTCCAACGCTCATGACTAATTTTCCTCAACTGAGAGCTGAATTTCCCACACAAAACTGAGTACTGGTGCGTGCATGGTGTGGCGTGGTGTGGTGTGGTGTAGTGTAGTGTAGTGTGGTGTGGTGTGGTGTGGTGTAGTGTAGTGTGGTGTGGTGTGGTGTGGTGTGGTGT
>VCRD01004070.1:3238-20801 GCA_006783055.1 Trinorchestia longiramus
ACCTCATGGTCGTCAGCGTCGGGTTATGCATGATAGATTCACCTCATGGTCGTCACCGTCGGGTTATGCATGATAGATTCACCTCATGTTGGTCATGGTTATGTTGTGCATGATTGGTTCATGTCATGACCATGTTGTGCTTTGGTTCTAAAAGCTTTTGTCGTAATGATGATTGCTGGCCTAAACGAGACTTTCATAAGTTGCTAGTGAGTGTTTTTGATGGGCTCAATACTCTTTATTTGAAAATGCATCGTAAATAATGACAAATAAAACATACACTAATTCCTTCGTAACCTGGAGACTAATTGAAGTTTACGGAAAATACATCTTATACATCCAATGTTTAGATGAATTTAAAAAAGTTTAGAACTTGCAACCTCACACATTTGGCTATGATACTCATTTCCTTTAACTCACACTAGTGATAGCATTATGCAGTCGTCATTTTCCGTCTCTTTTTTAAGGACTTTCAAGTACCCATTTATCGATTCTGTATCACAGTCAGCAAACTGTCATGTTTTACTCAATTGCAAATTAAACCGTAGAACTCACGTTCAGAGGTGCTGCCGTGTCGCCCCTATTGAAGAACTCGAGTAGTTCAGACCTGCCAGCAGGTGACTCAGTCTTGTTTCTAATTAAGAAATTAAAATCCATAGTTTGAAAATCAATATGGTAATCTTATTTCTATTGGTTCTAAAAACATGATTGCCAGGAAGGCACGCCTAATACAATATCAGGTACCTCTATGTTGACTTTAGAAAATATTTTGGCTCCTTTTTGTTAACATCTTCTTTATTGAATAAAACTCGTCTTATTTCATCTGTAACAAATATTAATGGCCAGAGTCATTGAAGCTCATCTCTTTTCTCCTGCCACAAATAGTGAAGGCCCAACTCATTGAAACTCGTCTGTTTTCACCTGCCACAAATACTGAAGGCCCAAATCATTGAAACTCGTCTGTTTTCACCTGCCACAAATACTGAAGGCCCAAATCATTGAAACTCGTCTGTTTTCACCTGCCACAAATACTGAAGGCCCAAATCATTAAAACTCATCTCTGTTCCACTGTTACAAATACTGAAGGCTAAAAATATAAGATCTGTACCACAGTGCTCGTCGTGCTTCATTTCCTCGGATCGACTGTCACAGCCACGCTAATCCAGCCTACAGATCTGAAGTCCCTCATTTGTTGGTCGGTGGTTGACAGAGAACATCAATGTTTGGAAATCCTTCTACTGATTCCTGATTAGGCTCATTCAACTGGCTTTGTCCCAAGTATTTCTCTCAGCCATGGTCGGATTAGATCTTATTCGTCTCTAAAAATACTACATTTCCAAAGTGACGACCCACTTATTTGTGCTTTCTCTTGGGAAATAAAGCTCTGTTATATGTACCTCGCCATTACTTTCTTTTATGTGGAAGGTTTGTACTTTGAATGGAGTTTTCCTTTATAATTCAGTATATTATAGTTCTCATGGTATCAGCTTTGACCTTCAATTTTCAGTCGAGTTCATGAAGTTGTGGAGAGAGCGTAGCCTGAGATCTATCATTTATTACTTTCTTGCTCGCTGCCTTTGACCTCACAGGTTGAATCTTATCGCAAGCTAGAGAAGTACGAGTGTCACAATCTATGTTTATACAATATACCTGCTCGTAAACTTAAACTCCACTAAGAACATCTCGAGGATGTTGAACGTTCAATAATTGTTTGATTTTGACAATTTCATCTTTGACATCAGTGCTCTTGCCTAATTTCAACGTTTTCAACTGTACCGTTGCAGCAGCCAGTGTTGACACGTTGAGCAACGCCATTGTGTAGTGTGTGCAGTTAATAACTGTAGCCCTTGACTTACTCTTTTGTGTGCTGCAGTGGAGCACTCTCAAGAGGTCTGCCTACCATTGAGTGCTGCGCTCTCTCAACTGTTCGGCGCGAATCATTGTGCTTTATTTAAAGCACTTGCTCACTGATTTTACTTCATTATCAATTTCAAAATTTTTGAATACACCAAAATACGTTGTGAATTACCTGTATTTACATGTTGTGAAACTTCTGCCGTTACTGTCCATGGGAATCCAAATGATGGCACAACCTGAGAGCTACTAGTTATCTTCTTGATGTGGAATACAAAACTAGTCATTTAGTTACATTGTTGCAGTGTTATGAGCTATATGACAACTCTTTGGTCTTTCTTTAAAGCATAAATAATATATGAACTAACAGAAACTCGACTAAAATGATGCACAAGAAAAAAATTTAAGTCTTCCGAATGTATCCGATTGAATGTAAAATCAATTTTATTTCTTTTATCACCAGATTTAGGAAATGTGTTTAGACGTACAGAACTATTGAAAGACTAACCGTTAGAGGGAAAAAAGGCTCTGTACAAAGTTTGGAAAAAATTTGTATTCACGAGATGGGACATGGGTGTCCCATTGGTAGTTCAAGACTGGGAAGACTGGGACACTTATGTTCCAGCGGGAGTATCAGCCTTTCAAATGAACTTGCATGAAAAAATGTTTTCATGTACGAAAGATAATCATAAATAAAAATGCAAATCCTTTGAAAATGTATCTAACATGGCGAATAGTAACCAACGAGATCATATAGAAATAATTAATTTGCAGTTTTATTTTAGTTATGAAGATATTTTATGATTTATTCATGCACTATTGAAGCGAGCAAGGTAATTCTTTGATAAAAATAAATTGCATGTCTCTGCCCTGAGTAGAATATTTGAATGGTACATAGGTGTTGATTTTTAGTAAAAGAGATAACGAGAAATATTTCCGTGTGATTAGCACATTCTTAAACTGACGTGTTATACTGTGAAAATTTTGTTTATTTATGTTTGCTGTGATGCTTGTCTTAATTGATAGGAAACGATAGTTGAACATTGAATAATTAGTAAAAATCTCATTGTGAATAGTCAATGAAAAGCGCATTAGCCTTCAGAATTGTTCTTTAGTTGCCAAGTTCTTATTCTCATTGAAACAACAATGGCTATGAAAAGTAGAACGCTGCGACCAATGCAAATGCGAGTCATGCCATATATTTTAAATTTTATATTAGCGTGTTTGATTTTGGTATCGTGTGACCCAAACCACAATTAACATGTCGATGTTTTTATTAGTGTTCACATGACTTGCTGTTCGTCTGTAACGCTACATGCAATTAGTGGTCTGTCACTCACTTGTGTTCAATGTCATGTTTCAATTCAGCTCCAACATCCTTTGTCACGGTGTAAAAATTTACTGCCAACACTTCAGCTCGCAGCTATGGTCGTCTGTCACGAATTCATTTATATCCGATAGGGATGCAATGACGCAATGATTCCATTATGATATTCATCATAGGGTGTAAGCAGTCCTGCTATCGTGTTTTCCTTTCAATAATATTTGTGTCAATAATATTTGTGTGCGTTATTGGCCCAAAGTTGGAACTGTGGCAGGCATTGGGAGCTGGTTCACTAATTCATCATCAGGTGAAAAAATAGCTTTGAAATTTTGCCTTCACAGCCTCTTGTTCTCGTTATCGGCCATTGTGAATTGCGAGCCTGTCACTGTTTGTATATAAGTTCATGATGCAGCATTTCATAAATCACACTGTTTGTTATTTGTTGATGGAGCCAATCGTAAGAATCCATTGAATTACCTCAAAATTTTCTTGCGTGAAGATTTTGAGCTAACCTTGCATATCCATACAGTCGTCTTAACACTCTTCCCTCATAAAAATATTTTACCGACCATCAATTCTCATAGAAATATCTTAAAATTTTCTTGTATCTAAGCGTTAAAGAAGAAGTAAATAAGTAATCTTGATACTTGTTTTGAATGAAGGCTTGAAAAATTAGCTTAATTGAATCTTACGTGCCGAGGAGGAACGTAAGAACGAATTAGTTTCAGTTGCCCTCTCTCTGCTTGCGGTGGAGGGTGGGACGCTGTTGGACGGGATCACTGTGCTGCGTAGTGTGTTTTTCATAATTTCTGGCTACGAGGCTGTGTTTGTTAGCGAGGGATTCTATTGAACCGTTTTTGTTGTTGTGAATTTTTTATCGTGTATTTTGTCTGAAATGTATGTATTGTCAGTATGTATAGTCTGAAGCATTCTCTACTGGAATAACTAAAAATGCTAGATTCAAATTTGAGTTTTTTTATGCGTGTGAAGAAGATGAATTTACTCAGCTGAGTCCATCCACACGACTCTGATGAGAATGTGAAATTCGCCCTTGAAACACTTTTGCTCTCAAGTACTTCACTTGGTTGCGTCTACTTCACACGTTCACAGCCATCATGACAGAGTAATATTAATCCATTCAGTGGAACTAATAAATTTAACACGTTAACCGCCATGCCTGATATCAGAGATTTGTCACTACCGCCACGACTTTACCATTTTACGACTTTATCATTTAACCTTCCGTAAATATTTTAAATTAATTTTTGAAAATAATTATTAAAAATTTGGAAATGTACCACCGGTGGTACATGTGGCGGTTAACGTGTTAAAGACAAGGCGTGCTCGCAGTGTGTTTACGTGACGCGCGTCAATGTCCGCATAGCTCAGCTGAACTGTCACAATTCTGTGTTCTAGTTTTCGTTTGGAGCCTCCAGCAACCCCAAATTTTCATGTAGTGAGGTTTGTAAAATGAGTACCCGTCAAGCGACTTTGTCCTATTTGCATTTGTTAAGCGTTTTTATCGTATTTGCATTAGTCAAGTGTCCTTGTCGTATTTGCATTAGTCAAGCGTCCTTGTCGCATTTGCGCTTGTCAAGCGACCCTGTCACATGTGCACTTGTCAAGCATCCTTGTCATCAACATCTCAACAGGTTTAGCGTTTGTATCTCTCAACTTTCGAGATACACGGCTGAGAGGAGAAAAATCGCGTCTTCAATATCAAGAATAAAGTTGGCGGAGAAGTTCCACGAATGATGCTTTGGATCCAGCGCATGCTTGAAGGTCTTGCTGCTGCTGCTTAGCGTTCTCCAAACACGTTGCGTTGTCAGAAAGTAATCTTAGAGTGTTCGGACTCAACGCTCGCTAAGTGAAGCTCATGCATAAATAAACTTCAAGTTACACGCAATCACTTGAATTTTAGTGAAATTCTTACGGTGGCTTTGAGCGAGTTGTTAACGCACTGGGAAGTTGTTAACGCACTGGGAAGTTGTTAACGCACTTCTCTCGACTGAAGTAAAATGTGGCTAAATGGCTGTGTCCTCGTAAATTATTTCCTAATAATGACAACTAATAAGCAAAGGAAGACTTTTATAATATATTATATGATAACATTATATATTTATATTAAAACTTAATAATAGTATTGCAATTAATTTTTTTGTATTTGTGTATATCAAATATTTTCAGTGAAATTAAATTCCAAGTCGAGAGAATTTTAAGTGTCACTGTAATAGAAAGTATGCGGTGGTTCAGCTAAATTTAAGAATTCCTTGAAGCTATTATTTCTCTGCTTTAAAATCCATAATTTTTTGGTCATCCTCCTAAGTAGTTCTTTCCAGTAGTCTTAGTTTGGAATTGATGCTATTAATATTTAGTTTTTACATGTGTACTATTTTGATGTTAGTTTTTTCTTCCTGCATAATTATTTATTCAAAACATTTTGTCCCTATTAACAAAAATTACTCTAAAAATTCTACCGTCTATGTCTCATTTTCCAAGATTAAATAGGTTAAAAACTTGTCTGATATGTATTAGGTTAAAGCATGTGTCTGTGAATTTTACCAAACACAACAGCAGAATTTCTGTATCTACATCTTGCAGTTTTTGCAGTGATTTTAAGTGTTTATTCATATTATTGTGAATGCATACTAATATATACACGAATAATAATGTTTACGCGTATAATAATATATACATGAATAATAATGTATACAAGAATAATAATATATACACGAATGCGCTGTGTGTACAAACAAACATGCTTAGACACAAGCTTCAGCTGAGCGTTCTCATTGTGTTGGCGCGTCAGAAGAACTTTTGACTCATTGGAGCTGGATTGAAATGAGGCCTTTCTTATGTGGCCGCCGTTACTGGGCCTGCTCTCAGGGCCGTAATTTGTCAAGCGACGTCAATCCGAGCAGCAATTTACAGTCCCGCTTTTTGTTAATCAAGTGGAAGCTACGGGCACGTGGGGCCGAGATGATGGTGATGGTCTCTGAACTCAAGAACGTGCGCGTGGCACAGCATGTATGACTGATATGGGTAAACGTATTTTTTATGAGTGCGTGTGTTTTTTTATGAGTGCGTGTTTTGTATAGGTACGTGTCTCGTACGAGAACGTGTGCCTGGTACTGTGCGTGGACATACTTCTACAAAGGGGCGGTCAAATGTTGTGGAGTACGACCGCCCTGCACCGAATTTTCAATTAATTTCTAATTCATTTATGAGTACGCTGACACACTCATTGGCGCATAAACAACAAATAGTTTACAGTTCTGACATCTCAAAATGTCATTGCTATTCGACTTCTTTATTTTCATTTTATTAAGCCGGTGAATATTTTACAATTTTCCTCACTTGCCAATTTCTTCTTTGTGTTTCTAGAAATTGCATTCTGAGTGAGCGTGCAGAGAGCACGAGTTAGTAGACCTTCCTGCTCATATCTCGGTGATAGAAGATTGTTAAGCTCTTAGATCTCTCAATTGTTGTGTGTTTAAATGACAAGCTCCACTGCATTTCACATTAGTGATCGTGGTTGCGCTTCTTATAGAGAAGAAATAGTCTATGTATTAGCTCAGATTGTTTTGCTGCGAGTCATCTGTGCTAAGTGGCCACCAAATTTACCAATATCTCCGTAATGATTGCTGGGCCTGCGAGACAATGTCAACGCTAGAATTTTGCTAAAATAGCAAATATAATTGCCCCTGGCTTTACTGGAACAATATGTGCGGGGCGTGTGTGGAAAGAAAGTTCCGTTGAGTTCTTCCGCCGCTGCAACACGACTCACAGGTGCACTCGTCTTCCTTGTCTATTATCTTTCCACTACCGCTATTACGGTCGATCTGTGTTGTGTTTTCAGTTCGTTGCGTTTGCTTGAAATGTTTGACATTTGAAGAACCTGCCGAGTTTGAGATTCGGCCTGTCATTCGTTTTTTGCACGCAAGGAAGTCTTCGTAGAGGTGGACGCGTCAACGCTGCTCATACTGTGAAACTCTGAAAAACTTCGGCGCACAATTATAGAAAAAGAGGGAATGCAAAGTCAACTATTGATGTAACCTGTCATTAACCTTTATTGAACTCTGCACATTGGCTGATCGCTTTTGTGTAAGTGTTGCAGTGCATTCAAATGTTCAAGTTTGTTTCGTGTTAATTTTGTCTTTTTGTCCGGAGCAATTGGTTTCATTCGGGGCATTTAATTTGTTTCCATTGCTGGATGATGCTGTTTTATGCATCGAAATACGTAAAGTTTTCTGCTTTATGTGTGAGGTATTTTTATACTGGTAGCTAATACATATGTGTGTCCAATTCTAATACGTATTATCATGACATTGGTTGATTTTTGACTTGAATTCGATGTAAAGTTTTGAAGGAAATAGAAGGCTGGATTTTGTGCTTTAATAAACGTTTACTGCGTGGTTATGTACATATAAAACCATTTTTTCTAAATAGGAAATATTTCCCACAACTAATGGGTTTTCAAACAGAAATTTTCCCCGTCGCAGACGGGTAGCGTTTGACAAAAAATTTTGTGCGTGTTGCTCTGAGCCAATACTCGAAGATCAACAGAGAGATTGTTCCGAGTTATGTTTATTGATTGCTGTTCTAGAGTTCGAACACACTCGGGAACACTAACTCGCTGGTGACACACACTAGCACACATTGATCAGGCACCAGACTCGAGCAGAATGTTAGTTTTCCTTTACAGTATCTCGGGGACTTCGCGCAAACTCTAGTTGTGTAGGGGATTCCTGAGGTACTCTCAGGGTTGCATCCTGCAAATGCCTGTGCTTGTATGTATTGAGGAAATTAAGTTCCCTGTAGTAACCTTAGTCACTCATTTAGAACCAGTAACACTTGTTACACGAGACTGTTGTGGGTTTAGCTTTGCAGTAAGTCCTGCCTTATCTCTCCTGTTTGGTTTATCTTTTCCTGGGTGAGGGCTATATTTTGTGCAACCAACCTTCTGTAATAGTCTTTTTCGTACATGATCTGTGATTTTTTCATCGAAATATTTTCTGCCACCTTAAATATGCTTCAACAGAATATGGTTATTAAATTCTGTTTACAATATCTATTTACGTGGTAACATTTGTGACGATTTCGTCTCTCAAATCTGGTTTTAGTACACTGATATTAATTTTACTCTATCCACTAAATTACTCAAGAGTTTCTGGGGCATAATAATGACAAGTCGAATGATGGTAGAGCAAAGAAGTCAATGTCCTTCGAGGATTTAGCGTCACCCTCCATAATGTGGTCGTTCGTGGAGCTTCTCAAACAAGTGTTGACAAGTCAGGAGGAATTACTCAAGTCTTGTTTACTGGGCTATGATGAATGAGCAAGTCACTATTGCTAGCCCAGTCACGTTCATGTGTGAGTTATTTTTAATTGTGCGTAGTGTCTGCTGAGATTTATTCTCTTCGTATGAAGTTCTAAGCTAACCATGTGCGTGAATATTGTCATCTCTTTCGTTCCAGGTGTCGTAATACGTTAGTTTGTCTTATTTTGTATCCTAGCTTCTTATAATTTATATGCTAATTTGAGTGAGTCAAGTTAGCTCTTCAATCAGCTTGTATCATTTACTAGTTTACACGCAAAGAAATTGTGCTCGAATGTTCAAGTGTTTTTTTGCTAATATGTAGTGACTTTATTTAAACTGCTTGTTAGAGTTGATTATGTAAGCGAGAATTTTGCAATTTGATGCACCACAGTATGGCTTTTCTTTGTTTACGTTTATGCCATAAACTGGTGATAAAAATTGAAGTCCTTGATGCTGAAAAATTACAGAAAATGAAGCTCTCACTTTCTTAAAAGTTTTTGTGTTCAAAATGAGTTGTTTTTTGTTTGGGAAATTTCAATGTGAAAAACATTTTTCTCCTATTTGCAAAAGCGTTTTTCGCTCCGAATAGCCCTTATTTGACCTGATGTTTTCACGTAACGTTTTCCAGGTAATTTTTCATTGGACTTTGTTGAATTAAGAGGCTCTGTCAGTGAAAGTACCTCTGAGACTTAGTCCTGTTCTGCAGTATCCTGGCTGCTAGAATTCTTTCAATGAGGTTTTACTATTGGGTTAATTTAAGTGTCAGTTCATATAGGTGCACAGAGTAATTCGCAGTCAATTCATTAACACTGCTTTGGAAAATGTGTTACAGATTTGCTTGTTTGTCTGCTGTCCTTTTAATTCATGGAGAATTCCTGTTCTCGCCTTTCTTCTCGTTTTCAGCCAATGCATCATCGGGTGTGGCTCAGTCCTTGGCTTTAATAGAAAAATTCTTCGCGCTAAAATGCTAATTCATGTTTATTCCATTGTGAAGTTTGCATTTGAAGTTCACTAAATTGGTATTTTTTTCTGTTGCAGGTCGTAAGTATGGCTGGAGTGAGCTGATGTGGTAAAGTGACAACAGCACGCGGTGTACCGCGCCTCTGCGTAGCTTTGAACAGCCAAGGTGATATCTCTGCTTCTCTGCCATGCGTTTCATCTGCTCGGATTCAAACTCATATGAAAAATTATTCTAAATGCTGTGTATATTGAGTTTTGGGCGGAAAGTATTTAGTTAAAGCCTTTGAACTTTAGTTTACTAACCCTGGGATCCATTTTTGAGCTTTTACAAGTTCTTGAAGCAGCGTCACAGACTTTTATCATCTCAGTTGTGTGAAGTGATGATGGTATTGAGCCTTGAGATACAAAAAATCTCATCATTTCAAAGAAAATTCAAGTTCAGGCTATTTCACATAGTAAAATATTCTCTCCGTAAACAAAAAACGTTTCGAGTAAGTTCACAATTTTTACTAGGGAATACGGCATGCAGTATCGCGTCTGACTGCGTGTCCCTTTTGTGTTCTACTATACATAATTCGGTGCACATTAATCGAAGAATAGTCTTATTTAATTCCCTCAAGCCGTCAAATGAATAATTCTCACCAGCAAATGGACTATTTAACAGGAAGAACTGTCCCTGCAGAGATCACTTGGTAGTTACTAAGTGACTCGCTCTATCAGAGAGTTATTCACTCGTAAATGCTGTTTAAAGTAAATATACTCAGTGTATTTAACATTTCTTGATGCCACCAATAAGAATTTAGAAGCTTCAAAAACTATGGTCACACAAGCTACTGATCAGTTGCCATAGTAAGACTTTTATTGGTGAGTGCCGTTTCTGTAATACAATATTGAATTAAAGATACCCTCATGAAAGCTTTTGTGAAGAGGATCACTCTTATGCTCAACAGTACGTATACTCGGTATTTTACTTAAGAGAAATGTACTTGCACGTGTGCAAGGGCAATATTATCATTCATTCGTTCCTCGACTACGAGATCTATTTCAGGAGCAACTATAAATAAGTATGAATACTGAACAATAAAGACTCGACTTTCCTTTCAAGGAACTAATTAGACCCGTTAGATGAAAGATCACACGTAAATGCGTTTATTCATGTAACGTAAGGTAAAATTCGAAGAGAATTATAGAAACGCTACGATTCATGAATAAGTTTTATTCGCACAATTAATTATGAGAACATGGCCTCTTGCTAACGGAAACAGAAAAATGGGCCTCGCGGAAGCTTCAACTCGCGAGAGGACGGCCCTATGCATCAGGGAGGCAGAGAGGTCTGCCCTACTTCTGCTGATTTTAATAGTCTTCCTTGGCGATGAGTTCCTCGAGAACTTTTAATTGTAATCTCTCTTTCGCTTTGCTGCGACAAGGAAAATATTCTCGCCGGCAATTAGAGCGGAGTTCATTAGTGATGGCGCTCTGTGTACGGAGCTCGTGTGGAGATATCCTCCTGTGCCTTGGGCGGCTCTGTTCGTCTTAGTTCATTTCTGGTCGTTTTTTTGCTCTCATTTCATGCCTGACGTTCTCTCTGAACGCCCTCTTGCTTTCTCATTAACCATATCTGTTCGCTGTACCGATGCACATTTTCCTTTGTTTTATTGATTTCTGTCATCGTGCTGAAAGAATGTTCGTGTTTTTATCCAGTTAATGAAATGTGTATCCTATTCTATCATTCTAGGTAGTGTGTGAAATGCCTTAAAAGGTTTTTTATCCTTCATTCTTAAATCAGGGGATTTTGCAAGTACATTTTCCTTGGAGCGGGTTCTGTACATGTCACACTTAATGAATTCTAGAACTCTATTTGATTGCGGTCAACTGAAAAGTTCATTGAATAGTGCGCTACTGCATTCAGCTGGACGAAAAATCAACAACTGGAATCCTTTGAAGTCTTGTTTGTGATCTGTAGCCTGTTTTTGCTTTTATTTTTTCAGTACGAGTTCATACTTTGCTCCATTTATAGTTGTTCTCATGTTCCCTTAGAATGAAGCTTCCATCAATTAGCGAAAGGCAGTCGAAATTGTACTCGAAATCCGTCGAAGCTAGCAGACCTGTGATTGAACTACATTGATTAAAGCACGTTTAGCCTGGTGCTTCATGGTGACGATGCTGAAATGTTCAACGAACATGTTTCACTCATACCGATTTTAATTTATTTACACTTTTATTCCGGCAAGTAAATAAGAGTCCAGTGTGAAAACTCCGCTTTCTACACACATGTAGGACCTATCCATTAATGAATCTGTACTTGGTAAATTGAGGCATGTGCCATTTGGACCTCTTATCTCGATTTTAAAACACTGAGTAATTTCCGATTGATGTGAGGCATTGGTAAAGCTGATAATCTTGCACGAGTCTATATGGAATGAGCTATTATATCGCAGCAACGCCCATAAATTCATTAAATATGTTTGGGGGCCGAAGAGAGAATAAGATGTTATGGGGTGAGCGGTGTCCCGGGAGTTCTATTAAGGTTTGCTTTATTTAACTTCGACGTAATTCGCTGCTTAAGTTTTTGTGCTTGAAAAACTCAGCGATGAGAGTATGCGCCTGGTCAGGTTTACATGCATTTGAAGAGAATGTGTAGATTCAAGAGTTCTTTTTTTCTCAGAGGATGACTCACAAACATTAGGATGCAAGGAGTGGTGGTCGTTTTTCCAGGGAGAAGTGATCGTTTCAATAGAAAATATTCATATGTAGGAACACAAACAGTGAGAGATCTTTCTCAGAAATTAGAAAATTTGTTTTTGTCTTATAGAACTCCCTCGTTAGACGATGTTAGTTTCAACGCAGCGAGACCCAAATACTTGTTGTCTGTAGTCTAGATAATAGAGGATTTATACACGCGTCGCTTTCTGGACTCCAGCCATAACCTGAGTAACAGGAGCGAGGACGAGAGGACTTGGATACTCTTCTATTTTTAACTGGAGCATCTGAGCGAGAGTTCAACTCAGAAGTACTCAGTTGAAGTTATTCTCAATATACCTATTTTTAACCTGGCAGCTAGCTGTAATTTATGAAAAATTATAGAAGGACCAGTCCTTAACACGTTAAGTGCGAAGTGACCCACCGGTGGGTCACTCAGGTTACGTTTGTAATTTTTTCCTAAGATTTCTAGGGACTGTATGTACAAAGTAAAGATTTGCACCGGGTAGGCTACCGTACTTAACGCGTTAATTATGAATGAGTTTTATTCAATTATTTCCTATTTGTGAGGACAATAGTAAGGGTTAGTGGTATAATATCTAATATTTTTCAGAAAATCTTAGAAAGACACCTGGTTCCTGATATTTAGTTCGACTTGTATCAGTTGAATACATTTAATTTCTTATGATAGCAACTGGATACAAAGTGTGAGTTATGATACATTTGTAAATTTAATCATGAATCGGTGTTTCTGTCTCAAATGAAACGAAGTAAATAGTATAATCTGCAATTAAGATGTAACGTATCATGATGTATAAAGATGTTACAAAATTTATGTAGTGGCATACGCTATCGTAAGCCGTGCCGTGAAAAAAAACTTGGATTAATTGTATTTAATATTTATAAGTTGCAATCTTTCAAATTATATAAATCGAAAAAAACAACGCACTTGCGTTTATATACGCAGCACAGTATCTAGTGTATGTATTTATAAATATAGTAATCGCATTCAATTTTCTGTAAGTAAAGCGTCTGCTTTTTTTACCTGTCAGGCTCTATTAAAATAGAAAAATATTACAAACGCGTGCTACTTCTCTAATGAGTGTACCGGCAGCCCATGGTATGGTCTCCATATGTACGTGGCTTGTGAGCAACTCTTCTGTTTCTTGCTTACCCGCGATGTAGATTATCTTTCGAGTGATACCACGTGATCCTGTGCAGGACTACGAACTGCTGCTTCATTTTGGTTATCTTGTTTTATCACCTGCTGCAAACTAAGCAAATAGAATGTGTTTCTGTTGTCCGAGATTATATTTGTCTGAATTAAACTGAGAGGGTAGTCTGGAAACTATCTGCGGCTGCACATGCTGGTAGTGGCGGCCGCTTCTATGATTTGTGCCATCAAAAATTGTCCCTTAACTCGAGAATTTGCTTGTGACTCGGCCCCTCCGACCCAAAATCTACAGAAGTTAAATTGAAAAATTTCAATTACAAAAGTTAATTGGAGTGCAGAGCGTATTGTAGTAGGACTTGTGCGGTGGCTTAGCAAAAGTTGGCTTTGTGCGAATTAACGAGAACCTGACGCTAGTGGTGTAGACTTCGTCTCAACGGAGCATGGCAGATCTGGATTGCGTTGTTGAATATTTGATGCTTGGTGGCTTTAAATAGGAAGTACCCTATTGTGATAGGAAGTGCCTAGCACGATTGGTGTTGGAATATTGATATCACTGGAACAAAGACGAAATCTCCAGAATGCTACTGATGTTCAGACGCTTTCTTTTGTTTCAGCAGTTCTGTGAACTTACTGGCTTACGTTTAGTACACTGTGCAAGATATTTCATGAGGCTTTTCCAGCTCGAACGAATCAACACGTGCTGTTGTGTTCTTTCTTCACCTATACTTCTGCTATACCGCAAAAACCAAAAATTGTAAATCATCTAAAAATGTATCATTGCATTTAATGTAATACTCACTCGTCATCGTGATATTTATTGGTGACAAGTTGTCGGGAGGTGACAGTTTTGGTGTTACAGAATATCTAACGTATGTATTTTTTCATCGACTTGTATTAATCTTCACAATTGTTAGCTTAATGTGAAAGTCTGGACTGTTAGGAAGTATGTCGCCGTCACGTAATATTATTCTTCTCCTTTACTTAACTTATGGTGAGGGTGCTAAAGGCTTGACCAGATTGCAGGTGTGTTTAATTCACTAAATCGGGGAACTTGTGCTTTTATTTGGTAATTGGTAGTTTTTGAACTGTGCTAATATTTATCCTGTATTGGCATGAAACTTTATGTTGGGAGTGTAATTGTAAAATCATTACTTTGTATCAAAGAAGCGCATTTGACTTGAATCATGGCTTAGTGTGAGGTTTAACTATTTCTTTCATCTAGTTTCTGTTCATCTCGTGCGTTTACTGATTCATCAACTCGTTGTTTGGACGAATGTTAAATTTCACTTGCATTTTCCCTCACTCTCTGATAACATTATTCCTTATAGCTGTTCGCTTCTTGTCTCCCCCTTAGTTTTTCATGTCTTTGTACTTTTTGACGTGCACTCTTTCACTTGAACCAGCTATGTGAACCAGTTGTAAAAATTCTCGCTTGCATTGCAGCAAGCGCTTGCTGAAAATGCATTCACAATCTGAAGTCTCTGAAAGAATGAGCTCCATTCTTGTGCCAGCGCGCGTTCTCCTCTCAAAACAAAGACCGGTTCATCTTAAACTTGAAGATTGCCTCCTAATTCGATCAGGGGACGCAATTGTGCAAGACAGCGGCACGGACTCGGTCCGTCTGCATATGCGACTCCTGCTACTTATTACGATTGCTTTGAAATAGGCAGGGACGTCGAGACTTGGTCTCTAAAGAAGCCCTGAGTTTTCCTTATTTTTCCTTTTCTTTGGGTGAAACGAAACTTCGGTACCCAGCCAGAATGGACTGCATGGCGAAGATTTTAATGCGGGCACTCGGTGGTGAGTGGCGATGCGGGTTACTACAGTCATGGATATTGTCCCGTAAGAGCATCTAGGGGACTCCGAGGTTTCATTGCAGCAGAGTCTTCGTTGAGACCTGTACGTGAGATTCAGGTCGTGGCACTGACACGTTTGCTTGTAGGTGTCTCAACTAGTAAGCTTTAAAGCTCGGGTTAGTCTAAGGAGAGAAACAGGTGATCGTTAATAAGTGATACGCACGTTATTGACATCTAGGGTATCAACAAAAAGGAAAACCCAAATTCAGAGTAATATATCTCTCCCCTATCGAAGTTAGATTTTTTCTTAAAACATTTCGTTAGTTGACTTATTGTACGTTTATTTTGGAAATTTCATATGGTTACCTAGAAAATTGTAAATTCTGCAGTAAATTTAGGGGAAAGTGTTAAAGTGTGTTTACTAAAAAGTGTTTACTTAAAGTTAGTGTTTACTAAAGTGTTTACTAAAGTACTTAAAGTAAAGTGTTTACTTGTTTGAGTGTGTGTGCGCAAACAAGTAAAATCTGGAAGAACACCCGACTTTAGTAAAAGGCGAAAGATTTATACGTTCTGAAGGGAAGCCAGACTTCTACTTAATTTCACTCAAAATCTATCAAAATGTCGGACGTGACTTTGTATGCAAGATACAACCGAAAGTCGGTTCCCGAACAGTCGATTCTTTATTCATTTCTTAAAGTCCCTAGAAATGCAGCCCACAAGAGAAATAAATTTTGTGGTCACAAATTATTTATTGATTGGAAGCTTTGAATAAGTGCAAATATTATTTCATCAACACTATTCTGATAGACCTCAAGCTAAGAAGACCCTCTGGACAAATGTCAAAACGTACAAGACTTAAGGAACAAATTTGAATCTGAACAAAGGGCGATCAGGTCGTTTGAGAACAGAACGAATGTGTGAAAATATTATTCGTGTTAGGAATAATTATTAATAGTAAAACTGTCGCACTCAGAAAGATTTACAGACTGATGCCATTTATATGCATTAGTAAATTTTATTTTTTATTTTACCGTCGCTGTTGAATGAATGAAAATAAGCAGAAGTTGTTTTCCTTTCAGTATTTTATTTGTATGCGCACCTACACTTTTAATGCCTTCCTCTAAATTCATTGTAGAATTTACAGTTTTAATACTAACTTTAAGAAATTTTCAACATAGATGTAAAATAAGTAAACAAATGAAATGATGTTTTAAGAAACGTTCAACTTTTCCGCCGCTGCGATATATTAGTTCAAATTACAAGTTTCCTTCTTTTTTTGAGACACCCTGTATACAATTTTTTGATCAATTTGTATGACGAAGCCCCTCACTAGTATTTGCCTGATATAGAAATTACTTGAATGGCAGTAGTTTAGATGTGATGGATAGTTATGATGAATATGGTATGAATGGTTGTGAGATTAGATATAATCATAATAAATTACGTTATCACTGTATCAAAATTGACAAAGCTCAAAAATATATTTTGTAATTACCTGATCCGTCACTCATCAGGTCACATCGTGCTGACAGAGAACTGAATATTTTAGAAAGACGTCTTGATTCTCGTCGAGTATCCTGCGGACCGTGTAGCTGCAGGCCAGTCTCCCTCCATAGCGCTGTTGTTGGGTTACCTTAGTTACCACTGCGAGGGTCTGCCATGGTAGTCGCTAGATTTTATTCTCCTGAGTTTTGTGTGATAAAATTGGCTCAAGCTATCCTTTTCATCCTCCCTGTGTGCCTCGTAGAGATGGCAGGCGTTTCTGGAAACCACTTCCTGCGGAAGTGTTTTCGTTTCTGTATTTCTCAACGTCATTTTTAGATTTTTCATTGCTTTCAGATGCTCACTGACACAGTTGAAGCGCACACGGAGCGACTGTAGTTAACAAAACTGTGTTATCAAATCATGTATTTTTCTCTGTGGAGATCTTGGCTGCCCGCTGTTTTCAGCAGATGCGACGTCTGTGTCGGGAGGAACTCGAGCTTTGGAGCCAAGGTAGCCTAACTTACATGGAAATTTTCAGTCATTAATCTGTGCACATGTCCAGCTTATGTTCGGGACTTGTCGCTCAGGGTGCTGTATGCAGCATTCATGTATTCCATTCGGGCTGTGGAATCATGGAGGTATACAGTACCGTGAAGAATTAGAGCTCTGCAGTGTCATCACAGCTACCCCGCAATTATATCCTAGCTATCCGCTGCACAAGAAGCAGTACTTGTTATCGGTTGCTATTCTAAGATTAGATTTGTAGGTAGATAGGTCTTATCTTTCTCTTTTTTACTTCTCTTACTCAGTCGTGTGCGAGGTCGGAGTTCCGTGCGAGCGACCTCCTGCACAAATGTCATTGTTACTATGTGCATTTGATTCTTCAATTTTTGTCTCGTTGTCATGGTATCAGGAGGCACTAGCACTCGTTCACACAGGCCAGGAAAGGGATA
>VCRD01004070.1:22487-36407 GCA_006783055.1 Trinorchestia longiramus
AATATTATTCGTGTTAGAAATAATTATTAATAGTAAAACTGTGCCACTCACAAAGATTTACAGACTGATGCCATTTATGTGTATTAGTAAATTTAATTTCTTTTATTTTACCGTTGCTGTCGAATGAATGAAAATAAGCAGAAGTTGTTTTTCTTTCAGTATTTTATTTGTATACGCACCCACACTTTTAATGCCTTCCACTAAATTCATTGTAGAATTTACAGTTTTAATACTAACTTTAGGAAATTTTCAATATAGATGTAAAATAAGTAAACAAATGAAATAATGTTTTAAGAAAACGTTCAACTTTTCCGTCGCTGTGATATATTAGTTCAAATTACAAGTTTCCTTCTTTTTTTGAGACACCCTGTATACAATTTTTTGATCAATTTGTATGACAAAGCCCGTCACTAGTATTTGCCTGATGTAGAAATTACTTGAATGGCAATAGTTTAGATGTGATGGATAGTTATGACGAATATGGTATGAATGGTTGTGAGATTAGATATGATCATAATAAATTACGTTATCATCACTGTATCAAAATTGACAAAGCTCAAAAATGTATTTTGTAATTACCTGATCCGTCACTCATCAGGTCACATCGTGCTGACAACTAAATATTTTAGAAAGACGTCTTGGTTCTCGTCGAGTATCCTGCAGACCGTGTAGCTGCAGGCGAGTCTCCCTCCATGGCGCTGTTGTTGGGTTACCTTAGTTACCACTGCGAGGGTCTGCCATGATAGTCGCAAGATTTTATTCTCCTGAGTTTTGTGTGATAAAATTGGCTCAAGCTATCCTTTTCATCCTCCCTGTGTGCCTCGAAGAGATGGCAGGCGTTTCTGGAAACCACTTCATGCGGAAGTGTTTTCGTTTCTGTATTTCTCAACGTCATTTTTAGACTTTTCATCGCTTTCAGATGCTCACTGACACAGTTGAAGCGCACACGGAGCGACTGTAGTTAACAAAACTGTGTTATCAAATCATGTCTTTTTCTCTTTGGAGATCTTGGCTGCCCGCTGTTTTCAGCAGATGCGACGTCTGTGTCGGGAGGAACTCAAGCTTTGGAGCCAAGGTAGCCTAACTTACATGGAAATTTTCAGTCATTAATCTGTGCACATGTCCAGCTTATGTTCGGGACTTGTCGCTCAGGGTGCTGTATGCAGCATTCATGTATTCCATTCGGGCTGTGGAGTCATGGAGGTATACAGTACCGTGAAGAATTAGAGCTCTGCAGTGCCATCACAGCTACCCCGCAATTATATCCTAGCTATCCGCTGCACAAGAAGCAGTACTTGTTATCGGCTGCTATTCTAAGATTAGATTTGTAGGTAGGTAGGTCTTATCTTTCTCTTTTTTACTTCTCTTACTCAGTCGTGTGTGAGGTCGGAGTTCCGTGCGAGTGACCTCCTGCACAAATGTCATTGTTACTATGTGCATTTGATTCTTCAATTTTTGTCTCGTTGTCATGGTATCAGGAGGCACTAGCGCTCGTTCACACAGGCCAGGAAAGGGATAAGGACAACTACAAACATTTCAAACTTCGGCTTCAATGAGACAGTTTAGAAAATGGTTTTACTCCTGAATATGTTGATTGGCTTACCAATACACAGAATTGATGAAGAACAGGAACGTCCAAGGAACGGGAGCGTTCAAGGAACGGGAGCTTAAGCTGTATTACAGGAAGTTTCTAGGTATACTCGCTCAATTAAAACGAATTGATTGACAATCCGCTCTTATGGAACACGTCATCAGCATGTCTCCACTCGTATGTTTCACAAAAACCTAAATATCAGCTGCACACAAGAAGAAGACAGCATTGACCTAATACAGGTATGCGAACCTCTCACGCAGCTGCTAGAAAAGAAAGAGCTTATACGAGGATTTGCTCCACCGACATCCATCAGTAGTACAATAAATTCCTTTAACAACCCTTATTAATACCTTTCTTGATCCTAACACTTCTTCAATATTTTCTATCTCAGTTAAAGCAAGGCAAGTGAATTACGGAGTTTCATCCTAGCAGTATTGATTATGATGACAATAATAGTAAGTACAGTAATAATATAATCGTACTCAGGTCATGTAGTTTTTCTAAAGAAATGCATACACCGACGTTCGTTTTGTACTTGAAATTATAATTTTGTCAGCAGAACTGCGGCACTTCACAATTTTGTTAGTCGAAATGGTCTTAGGTTTCAAGACTAGGAAACGAGATGCATTCGATTATGTCTCAATATCCGATGCATTTTCTCCCAATTGCCTCCCTCTACTAAGTCTCCAAATAAGCTCATGAATAAATTTTGTGTATAACGGCAAATTGCTCCACTATGTCGTCAGACACACCCAAATGTTGATGTTGCTTGGGCGCAATAGCTTGCCAAAACATTTGAAACAGTTTTTCAAAATATGTCCAGCATGAGTTGTTTTCGTTACTTTATTTTTACGTGAACCGGCAGCCTCTCACACGCGCCCTCGCTACACCCGCCATGCGCATGTACGGTAGCGCCTACTTCGGTCGCAGCCGTATCTTGGATACAGATCTTGTTGATACGCTCGGAGCTGTGGTGCAGAACTTCAAAGCATAGCTCACGGACTGGTTGTGGGATTGAGTCGAAAATTTCCTATGCTCATTATATCGTTTGTTAAATTGGAAATTCGATGTTTTAAGTCATGGGTCTGTAGAGTGCTCAGCATCATCGAAAGTTATGCTAGTGTGTCTAGTATATGATATTCCTAACTCAGTTTTTTGTCGTGGATTGAGATGGATGGTATGCAGGCACTTTAGGAGTGCATAGGATTGGAAAGAATTGCATAGTGTATTTAAATTACCGGGTGCAACCCTTCATTGTGGTCTTTGAGGTCGTTTTGAATATTTTTATAGAGTTGGCTGAGCGTCAATCTGACATTTGTGTACTGTAAAATCGGCAGCAGCTTAGTGCCTTGTAGTGGTTTTAGTGTCTACGAGTATTTCTCTGAAGCTGAATAAGTCCGTTTCGTATTTCCTCGTGCTCATTTTATGTGTCGTGTGCGCCGCCTAGTGTATTTCACCTTCCTGTTCTACTTTTGTTGATTCCTTTATTTATTCTTAATTGTAACTTTTGGTCACTTTAAATTGTATTACTGAGTTGAGAACATGTTAATATAACTCTTTGTGCTCGGTATCAGGTTGAAAATAATGGATAACACGTTCATCAGCCCGTACAACTGAAAGTGCTGTACTAGCATTGACTTTTTTCGATTTCGTCGCTACTTTCTTGATGCTAGAAACCTTACATTGCTTCCAGTGACAGAAAACGCGACGAGCTTTTTCTCCTAAAAATATGTAGTTCTTATCCAATGAATATTAACTTGTCCCCTTACGTGTTCCATGATCTTAAAGAAAAGCATAGCTGCTAATATTGCTTCTTATACTGCCTCTTACGTCAATTACGGAGTACTGCCTCCAGAACAGTGTTTTGAATGTTTAACGACGTTGGTCATCTGTCGAGATAGAAAACGAGAGTTCTAAAAAAAATCCCTACCTAATTCAGATTAAAATTCTGCAAACAGGTTGAGTTCAGCTCACACTTTGCAAAAGCTGTTGTATGCTAAAATTCTCTTTCTTGGTAAGGGTAGCCAAATCACCAGTATTTCTAATACCACTGACGTAGTTCTTTCATTGGTAGACATTCAATTGTACGCATCCTAGTATTTATGTCTATTCCTAGTACATGGGTAGAGTTTAGTAGAGACCATAAATGGGTGGGTATTCTTTCTTGTAGTAAAGAGACATGCTACTCAGTACATGCTAACCAAGAAGATTGCTTGCCCACGAATTAAGTTCTCACTTGCAATAGATGAAGCCTACAAGTGCGGGTAGTCTCTTTTTCCTTAATAGAAAGTGCCTTGCAACGCTCCCAAGTGAAGCAGATAGAGACAGCGAGAACAAGATCTTACTTGCAATAGATGAGACCTACGTAGGCGAGTAAAGTCTCCTTCCCGTAATAGATAAAGCCTTTCCTTAATAGGTAAAGTCTCAGTCTGTAATAGATAAACTTACAAATGCTGCTGCTCGAGCGGCACCGGACAGATGACTTCGTTTCATGCTCCGCCGGCGCCTGCTGCAGAACGATGAGTTGGCTGTAGAGAGAGGCGCTGCTAGGTGGGTCTGGGCTAGGTGGGTGTTGCAGCTGCTTCTCTCCTCTGTCTTCACATCAAGACTTGCATCAGGAGGCTGTGCGGGATGTGTATTTGTTGCTTGCTCCTTAAATGTTTCCTCTGTGTTGTTTTCAGTGCTCTTTTGTGTAGGTCATTGTTTTCTTTTTACGTATATCACTGCTGTTTCACGTGGTTGTGTGTATATCCGTTTTTATTACTCGTATTTTCGACTTACGCAATTCATCATTATTATGCTTTGTAGGCCTTGCTTCTGTTTTTGAGTTATTTCTTGTGTTTCCAATTTATTCATTTTCACCTTATGTACCTGTTTTCTTAATCTATCTTCGCACATTCACAAGAAAAGCTCCTAAGTAAGCAATTTTTTTTCCAAGTGTGCGAACAATAGACTTGTTTGAGAGCGACAGGGTTGCTCCAAAAAAAATTTGTTGACTTTTAGCAAAGTAGTAAAAGAAATTAGACAAAGGTTGAGAAAGCGTTTACGTTTCGCTAATAACTAACAATTAAAAGAGCCGTTAATAATACCAAATTTGATAAAATTGACTTATGCATCCGAAAAATGTTTTATATTTGCTTTCCAATAAACATATATTCTAGTGTAAAATTCGTTATATGTATTGAATTGATAACTGACTAATAGAGCTCCTAAATCCTAATTGAAAAGTGTGTGTATCTACATAAACGTGCGATCTTGACAAACTCGTCTAGTCTAGTAGCTAATTCGGTAACAAAAGCAGTATGTATGAGGAGTGTGGTTGTCTGCTGTTTCTAGTGCTGAACGTTAAATCTGCGTTGAAAACGTTTTTGATGTGTGCGATATTTTGTGTGTCGATGTAATTTGATCATTGCTAGCAAGAACTAAGTTTTCAGCTGCACACTTTCGTTGCGTTCCTCTAATGTCGTTTGAAGAGCGTCTGGCGTGAACGCGCGATTCTCATGCGTACTTTTCCTGAAGTTTTGAACTTGTTGATAAAATCCTGACAACTATCAAATTTTTCTTGCAGGAGTGTTTGTCACCATTTTACTTTGTATGACTGAATTTTTTTCATTAGCTTTTTAGATTGTTTACTTTTCAATTTGTTTGACGCGAAGCCATGCACTGGAAATTTCTGTGTTTACTTCATGGCACTGCTCACTAGTCATCGTTAAATTAATCTTTTCTCTTGGCTTATACAAACAATTCACTCGGTAATGCAGTGGTGCTATTTTTCGTATGACCGCTTATGTGTCCGCGGTGATCGTATGTTTCAAGTCAATTTACTGTTTCCATTGATGTTCATCAATAATGAAGCTCTGCTTTGTTCACAAATCCTACTTGCAGTTTTTTGCCTAGCGTATAAAGCTGCTGCTCAGCTGTTTTTTGCAACGCAGCCTCATTTTTTAGCTCTGCGGACTTTGTTACGGCGCTCTAGATAAGAAGTTTGCTACGGCAACCCCGACTGGACCCCCCTCCACTACCACGTTTTATCTCTACGCATTTACCGCTCCTCCTTAGCACGCAATTGACTGCATAAAGCGAAATATTTCTCTTTAACTTTTCATTCATTTAACTAGATTAAGTTTTTCAGATTTTTTATTTCGATGTCATCAAAGATTCAATTATTGTCACGGGAACTGAGGGTCAGGAATTAGGGGCATCTATTGTAGTTTCGCTTCTGTGCTGAAAACTTTTAGAAAAGTGTTTTCTTTCGTCTTTTATTTACTAGTCTCTCCAGAAAGATCTACTTACTGAGCTGTCAAGAGATTTTAGTGCTTTGTAATTGAAAGTTCGTTGGTTGATATCTTGATGCGTTCTAAAAAATTCTACGGAAATATTGGCTTTTCTCGTTGTCGCCATGAAATGGTCATCTACTGGTGATGTGCAGAGCTAATGGTATTGACGTCGTTCCTCCCGAGTTAGGCAAGTATTCAGAGTAATGGATGGGCTTAGGCAAATGTAGAGAGAACAGTTGAACCATTCTTAAGGCATAAGTAATAGCATGTAAAACATCTTCTTACATATGTTTTTAATCATACTCATTATTTCAATAGTTTTGAACGCTGGCTTCCAAAAAGAAGCTTTCATTCGTTACACTTGGACTCGAGCTACATCTTACTTTAGATGGCAGTTTCAAGGTGTCAAGAACTCTGCCGTCTCTATATTTTTCTTAATTTGTTATCCTTGCCCATGCTGGCATTTAGTTTCTTTGTTTTTTCAGATAATTTTTTTCAAACGCTGCGTCACTGATTTATTCCGGGGGAAAATAGTAGAGAACACATTTCTCATGCGAAATACAAAATGGCGATAAAAACTCTTTTACCTATAATGCCTGATTGAAGCAAGTAGCAATTCACTGGTGCCAATGGGTTGTTTTGAGTGAACTCAAAGACGAAATTCATGTATTTCGAAGAAAACAACGTTCATGTTTTCTTTAATTGTTACGGAACTGCCAGATGGATGTTTAGTTAAAATCGACACTGGGTCATTCAAATTGTATTTTTTGGCTCGATTGCCAGTAAACAAGTCTAAGCAAAACAGTTTTGGTATCAGCCACCATTAGGGAGAGCCGTATAATGTTACTCGTTATATCATTCTCTAACATTTGTGCGTTTTTTTGTGTTTCCCTTGGTACATGTGTTGTGAAAGTAAACTAAATATTTTTTCTTCGATTCACAAAGTGCTTTGTACCTTTGTATCAGCTGTTGAAGTTTTGGGATCCTAATTTATTTAATTTTGTATGAAAAGCTTGGAATTTTAATTTGAATGGAGGTTTTGAAATCGTAATTCATTTCATTTATGTTACAATTTCACTAGTACGCCAATAACTGCAAAAGCTCCACGTACAGAAGAACCGTGAGTCATTATCGTGGTTAGGGTATGCGACCTGTTTCCGCCGAGGCGACCTTATATTCAAAAGCGTTGTCAGGTTATCTCTTAGCGTGGTGCCTGCACGGCCTGCGTGAGGCCATATGGCCCCTGAGGCCGCCAATCTGCAGCCGTTAGCGTCATCACCGTCTGCCGCGAGGCTTCATCTGCCCTGCGCCGCTTCATCTTGTCCTGGAGTATGCTGCTTTTTACCGCTTGCTTTCTCTAAAGACGCTGCTTCATCCAGCACGAGCCGGTCTGTGCACGAATTGTTAAACACGGTTATTAACACGTTAAGTGCGAAGTGACCCATCGGTGGGTCACTCAGGTTACGTTCTGTAATTTTTTCAAAGCTTTCTAGTGACTGTATGTACAAAGTAAAGATTTGCACCGGCTAGGCAACCACACTTAACATGTTAAATTGAATTCCTGAATAGTAACCCAATGGTACTATTTTTGCATGTTTTAAATGATAGTTACTCACAATACTTTAACATTTTAAGCAAAGAGTTTAAGGTAAATAATTGCATTTGTAAAAAAAATCCCCATCCATTTTCTCATTTTACAACTAATTCACCTTTCGAGTTTTCATGTCCCTGACGGTCCCGTTCATGTAAATATTTGAAATTTCGTTGATAATGTTAACTGTTCTAACTCGCTCTTAATTTATTTGGCAACTTAGCCTTGGTTTGGAAGCTTTCCGATTCCACATACCTGAAGGTGCAGGTTGTGCATCAGAATCACGGATTTTTAGACATCAAGCGTTAGCTTGTGCAGGATGATTCATACCACTGATATTATTAATTCCGTCATATTTTTAGCGCTGGAACTCTCTTATCATCCGCAACTGATTGTTCGTCGCATATTTTTGGTTTGGATGCCTCCTGTGACGACGGGAATGTTGTTGCCACCAGCTGTCCAATGGAGAGCTCCTCCTGAGTAGGTGGGTGCTTCATAGTGCCTCTCAACTAATGTCATAGATGTTCTGCAGCCTGAGAAGAGCCTATTTTTCGGGAATAACTGATCCTGCCGAATATTAATGAGTTCATTAGGAGCACCATGTCTGGCCGGCGATGCCATATTCCTCACAGCGGCAACACTCCTTGCGTTTCTCTCGCTCTGTCTCGTTCCCCAGCACACTCTTTTGATGCTTATAATTAGCTTGGAGCTTCTCTGTCATTCCTATTACTGGTCAGGAAACTCTTATGCTTTAACAGACCATTAATAAGAAGGGCCACACGCTCCTAAGCGGACTTCATTACGGCGCCTAATGAGCGTTGCAGAGACACTTTCAGCTTCAGTCGGACTCGGCTCGAAGCTGTTTGTGCTCCCTGCCTCTTCTAAAGCATGCACTCTGTGAGTTTACTTCCACAGCGAATTTCTGCCCAAGCATAACAGTCTTGGTATCAGCCACCATTAAAGAGAGAGGTATGATATCGCGCGTTTTATTAACTCCTAACATTGGTCTGTTTTTCCTCTTGGCGTGTGATTGTTTGAAAATAAGTGGAATAGTTTTTCCTTGATTCACAAAGTGCAGCTGCACTTATCTTCCACTTTGTTTAAAAGGTTCTGTATGGTAATTTATTTTAATTGAGTTAAGATTCCACAAGTATGAAAATCTAACCATCGACCTGAATGGTTTCATCAGTGTCATGTTTGAAAGCAAAAGCGTTGCTATTCTCGATTATTGAAAAAAAATGATTGTAAATTCATGTAGTATAGAAAACTCAACTAGAATTAATAGAATATTGAAAAAAAATAACAGGAACTATTGATACAACAATGATGCTACTGAATGGTTGTATAATTTATTTGTACAGTATGTAGGTCTTATTGAGAGTTTCTAATAACTAAAGGTGTTCTGTCGTCGTTATGTTATGCGCATAAATCATCTGTGGTTGTGAGAAATCGTCGAATTGTCTTGTTGATTTCAAAAAGTCTTCTTTTCAAAGATCAAAAAGTCTTTTTGTTCAAAGATTTTAAAAATTGTCCTCTTGATTTCAATAAGTGCGACTCTATTGAGTCTCACTGATGGTTGTTGGTATTATAGCCTCGTGGGTAATTGCAGCTCCTGAGATCTAAATGACAGTCTTTTAGTTCCAGTAATCCGTTCCTTGAACATTGTTTCAAACGCATGTACAGCATATAGTTTCTCAAGTTTCAATGTATGCTGCATAGTATGTCATATTGTATACTATTATTCATTTTGGCCGTGACTCACATCAGGGGAAAAACACTGGAATTTTGCCCACCGAAGGTCATCTTCAACATGATAAATTTTCTCAATTCCAAGGTGGTGCAAAGGATTCAAGTTTCATTATGGAGGCTTCGTACGACTCCTTGGGTTTCTGAATAGGAATGGAATGGTAAGCCTTTACACAGACGAAGTAATTGGTAAATCACGAATGGCTGTTACTACATCGCAGGCGAGCGGTGATGAGGGCAAGTTGAAGCTGATACTCATCACCTTAGATCATGACCGCCGTCATTAGTTGCAGTTTTAAATATGAAAATACCAAGGGAACTGATTGAGGTCAAAAGGCTTGGGAATTTTCTTGCTTTTCAATGCATCCTTTGTACTTACTTTGTATTGTCTTCGCAACTTCTTTATTGTTCCACTAGCATTTTGTAAAGTAAAGAGAGAATGTGATGTTTTTTTATCAGTATGAAATTTTTTCAACATGTGTACGTACTGTAGAAAGAGCTTGATTAATGCCATGAATGTTATTTGAGCAGCTTCCATCCCATAAATTATTTTTATCTCACTAAAAACTCCAATCGATTTTCAAAGTGCGGGACAAATATAAGCGAGGTTCATTTGTATTCGTTAGAATTTCGTCGGTGATTATAATAATTAATTCACAGCTCTGTTCATAATAGCGATGGATAAAACAGCAGTGTAATAAGAATAAAAATCTATTCATTCTATAATAGTACTTGTACACCATATTCGCTCTGTGAGAACTAACTTTAAGTATGTGTTATTTTCCATCAAAACGACCTGCTGATAGTCCTTCAGCGCACCTTAAGGGAATTCACACTCCCTAATGCCAACCCTAGCTGCTAATCACACCAGAATAGACATCATTTGTTGCAGGAGGCTGTTGTGGGCTTAGTGTTGTAATAAGATAGTGCTTATGCTACCTTTTTCCGCTTCTCATTCTCTCGTGTAGAGAAGGTCGGCGTTTCGTACAACTGACCATCTGCACGAGTGTCTGGCACGTTTGTTTTCGGTCTAGTATTAATTGAATTTGTTTCTCAGGTATTTTTTTATTGAGAGATGAATATGCCAAAATTTAAATAAAACTAATATATTGACTGGTAAAACTTCATCAGTTTTATGATTTTCAATAATATCGGTTATTTGAGTGCTGATTTATTGTTTTTTAGTTTCATTGTATTTATGGAGCTGTCGTTGTGTTGTTTTGTAGAAACACCATTTTTCCGATGTGAGATGCGCAGAAGCGGTACAAAGTTGTCCAGGACTTAATCCAGAGAGTTGGGGCGATTTGTTTAAAGCGAGCCGCTGCTTTCGAAGATCGACGACCTGTCGAACTGAACAGCTCAGAGCTCACCCTGACGATAGCGCTCTAATTGTAGCATAAATCAAATGTATTGAGAATTATTCTCTAGTGATACCAGGTGGCTGAATTGAATGGCTCGAGATATTTGATATTTGCTCTGTATACACCATTTGTGTAGTACTTCATATTGGTACATTTACTTCGCACCTGTTGTCTGAACATCAGTTTGCAGCAGTGAACGGTTGTTCTCTTTCCTCTATTGGATGTGCGCTCAAAATAATACGTTGGGGACTTGGGAGTAATGCTAGCGTTGGGGACTCGCTAGAGATTCAGTAATGCTTGTTGCAAGAGATTGTAGTGAGTTTTATGTTGTATTTTATCCATTCTTTTTGTCTTTTGTAACGTAAACTTTCGAGCTTCACAAGCGAACGTCTGTTCGTGTCAGAATGCCTCTGATAAATATTATTCATGACAACATATCCCGCAACTCTTTTCTTGTAGGAGCATTTGTGAATTTGCTTTCGCGTTTTGGTAGTTTTTTTCCCCTCATCTCTTGGTGAAATCTAGTGTATTGTGCACCCAACTTCCTGCACGAGAAGATCCTATTCTGCTGCTGCTCATTTCAGTTCTCAATTTTCTCATTTTCTTAGATACTCATTTCCTGCATTGCAATAATCTTAGCCGGTTATGATAAGAAAACTAAACATAATTAGTTCAATGACTGGTCATTCCTACATCAGTTTTGTATTTGGGGTTTACTTTTATTGTGTTGGAGCACAAGAGAACCGAGTTATTTCAGTATGTGCATTAATCGCAAAGCTGCAATTTTTGAACTCGCTTATTGTGTTTTCTAATTGATGTTATTTTTATTGTAAGCAGTTGTGCATTTCTTTTGGCATTTTCCATCATTTTTCATAAGTCAAATTTGATGAGTTCATTTCTGAATTATTGAACTCAGATGACGGATCTCCTGTGCCTCTCTTCTAGATCCTTGTGATGAACCTCTCTGTATTCATGCTCCCCCGAACGAGATTCTAATTGCTCTACTTGCATATCTTATGCGAACGTTGACTGGTCTCAGCGTATAATTTAATTGGCTTGTTTTCGGTGTCGCTGGCCTGATTTTTCCTTGTCAAGAGTTGACATTTGCATAAAGTAGGCTGCGGTAATCTCGCTTACGCCTTGCAGGCACCGCTTGCTGCTGTAGCTGGGGTTCTTGCGTGCACTCGCCTCATCGCGTGTATCTGGAAATAAAGTCATGCAGATTTCTTATTTCACGTCAAGAGCAGACACTATTAACGGAATAAAGCAAACCACTCAATTTTATTCACATCTTCCAGCTTCGTGTTCGAACAATTTTTCTTGCAACAAATATGCGTAGCTAAGTATATCTAGCTAAACTCCGTAAAATCAGAAGCCTTTTTAACGAGATGTTTTTTGTTTTTTCTAGTTAAATTGAGCTTAATTTAGTTTTCTTTCTTGGTATTGCAGTCATATCACACGACTGCCTTCTGCCTATGTTTTCGATATTCTGATCGTGTGTCGTGCATTCTGCTTCAATTTGTCTCGTTGAAATGCTCACGCTTATCGTTGGAACGCTGTCCGACCGACTGCAACCCTAGCTATTTATAATTATGTTAACTGCCAAGCTTCTTGCAGTGGATGGCTTGGCTATAATAAACATATGGCTTTCCCAATATCATTGTACATAGGAAATTGAAACATCTTCTGTATTTTTGCTCGATGTAACCAAAAAAGCAGTTGGTCCATGTTGATAAAACTATTAAGATTTTCGCGTCTATTCACAACCAAGAGATACTCATAGTTACCTTCTCACTTTTAGATAGAACATACTTTTTGTGCGTGAAAAAAATTAAATGCTAACACTTTTATTCGAATGCAAGGCTGATACCAATAATTCGAATAAGCCCGGTGACTCAATTACAAATTATTTTTAATGCTGAATGAACAAAACTATACGCCTCTATTTTTGAGAGTAAATATCATCTAGCGCACGACCTCGCTGAATGCAATCAATAGTTTGTTTGTAAAATTTAATCTTATTTCTTTACTGAAAACCATTAGTCATACTTAAATGGCTTTATTTTGAATTAGACTGTTAGTTCTTTTATTTAGTGAGTATTATTTTGATCAAATTTGTATGCTCTCAAAAGTATAATATTACCAAATTTTAGTATTAGTTCATTTAAATCATTGCGAAGTTAGCATTTTTTGTTTTGTATAATGTGTTTTTGCTGTTTCAAGCTCGAATTATGAGTTTTTACTGTGACTCTTTTTAAAAAGAAAGGCTGCCACGACAGCCGAATACATTTACTCTACCAGCTCCCTGAACGTTCCTCGAGGGAACGTTTACTGCTCTATCCTTCCACTACCCTGCACCAGTCTTCCACCACTGGCCCTCTCTTTACGACTTGCATTGTTTTGCACAGCTAACTTGCATTGTTTTGCACAGCTAACTTGCATTGTTTTGGACAGCTAACTTGTATTGTTTTGGACAGCTAACTTGCATCGTTTTGCACAGCTAACTTGCATTGTTTTGGACAGCTAACTTGTATTGTTTTGGACAGCTAACTTGCATTGTTTTGGACAGCTAACTTGCATTGTTTTGGACAGCTAACTTGCATTGTTTTGCACAGCTAACTTGCATTGTTTTGCACAGCTAATTTGCATTGTTTTGCACAGCTAACTTGCATTGTTTTGCACAGCTAACTTGTATTGTTTTGCACAGCTAACTTGTATTGTTTTGCACAGTTAACTTGTATTGTTTTGCACAGTTAACTTGCATTGTTTTGCACAGCTAACTTGTATTGTTTTACACAGTTAACGTGCATTATTTTGTTCAATTGACTTGCATTGTTTTGTACAGTTGACTTGCATTGTTTTGTGTACAGTAGCACTAAACTAGCGTTTCGTTATTTTCATTTTTACTCGTACTAATTTGGTAAACAGTTGCCTTAATCTTGGTGTAGGCTGTAGATTTTATCGTGATGGCGCACTGCATTGCTTTTAAATTAAGTTTCTGTCTTAATGTAAAAATCGACAGTTTAAATGCGCCAGTGGTTTATTACTACATTAGTATGGAAAGGAATTTTCTGCTTTCGTGAATTTTTATAATTTTTCAGGCTGCTGTTTAGGGCAGTTATGTACGAGGAAGCTAATTCTTCAATTGCCATTTTTCACTGTACCTCTGGAGGCGTAGCAGCCAGCAGAGCGCGTTTTGCTGACCGTGTCAGTGGCAGTTTGACTCTGCTTGGCTAAATCATGGCATTTTTTTACAGATTCCAAGATTGTGCTACGATTTAAAGCTTCACTTATGTAATCATCAGCTAGATCTCGGGAACAAGGAAGCTAAAAGCTTCTTCTTCTGTATTT
>VCRD01004070.1:38196-50858 GCA_006783055.1 Trinorchestia longiramus
TTATTCGAATGCAAGGCTGATACCAATAATTCGAATAAGCCCGGTGACTCAATTACAAATTATTTTTAATGCTGAATGAACAAAACTATGCGCCTCCATTTTTGAAAGTAAATATCGTCTAGCGCACGACCTCGCTGAATGCAATCAATAGTTTGTTTGTAAAATTTAATCTTATTTCTTTACTGAAAACTATTAGTCATACTTAAATGGCTTTATTTTGAATTAGACTGTTAGTTCTTTTATTTACTCAGTATTATTTTGATCAAATGTGTATGCTCTCAAAAGTATATTTCCATATTTTAGTATTAGTTCATTTAAATCATTGCGAAATTAGCATTTTTTGTTTTGTATAATGTGTTTTTGCTGTTTCAAGCTCGAATTATGAGTTTTTACTGCGACTCTTTTTAAAAAGAAAGGCTGCCACGACCGCCGAATACATTTACTCTACCAGCTCCGTGAACGTTCCTCGAGGGAACGTTTACTGCTCTATCCTTCCACTACCCTGCACCAGTCTTCCACCACTGGCCCTCTCTTTACGACTTGCATTGTTTTGCACAGCTAACTTGCATTGTTTTGGACAGCTAACTTGCATTGTTTTGCACAGCTAACTTGCATTGTTTTGCACAGCTAACTTGCATTGTTTTGGACAGCTAACTTGCATTGTTTTGCACAACTAACTTGCATTGTTTTGCACAACTAACTTGCATTGTTTTGCACAACTAACTTGCATTGTTTTGCACAGCTAACTTGTATTGTTTTGGACAGCTAACTTGCATTGTATTGCACAGCTAACTTGCATTGTATTGCACAGCTAACTTGTATTGTTTTGGACAGCTAACTTGTATTGTTTTGCACAGCTAACTTACATTGTTTTGCACTGTTGACTTGCATTGTTTTGTACAGTTGACTTGCATTGTTTTGTGTACAGTAGCACTAAACTAGCGTTTCGTTATTTTCATTTTTACTAGTACTAATTTGGTAAACAGTTGCTTTAATCTTAGTGTAGGCTGTAGATTTTATCGTGATGGCACACTGTATTAATTTTAAATTAAGTTTCTGTCTTAATGTAAAAATCGACAGTTTAAATGCGCCAGTGGTTTATTACTACATTAGTATGGAAAGGAATTTTCTGTTTTCGTGAATTTTTATAATTTTTCAGGCTGCTGTTTAAGGCAGTTATGTACAAGAATTACTGAGGCTAATTCTTCAATTGCCATTTTTCACTCTGGAGGCGTAGCATCCAGCAGAGCGCGTTTTGCTGACCGTGTCAGTGGCAGTTCGACTCTGCTTTGCTAAATCATGGCTTTTTTTACAGATTCCAAGATTGTGCTACGATTTAAAGCTTCACTTATGTAATCATCAGCTAGATCTTGGGAACAAGGAAGCTAAAAGCTTCTTCTTCTGTATTTCACTTCTCGTGTGTAACTTTCCTTTCTGCTATATGAAGAAAATGTTAGAGTACAGTGAGTATATTTTTTCTTTATTATTCAAACTGTCAATTTCACGTTTCACAACGAATAATTGTGTGTATGTATGTTGAAGAAATAGGATTTTTTCAAAGTGCTTAGTATTATTTTAATGAGAATCAAGTTCGATGAGAGCTCAGAGTGGAACGAAACACAAGTAAAAAAGCGAAGTTACTATCGCTTGGCAAACTAAGAGCTTCGTTTTTGAGTGAAGGAAATGCAAGTGCAACTCTTTGGTTGTTTTTTTTTTGACTGGGCGATCACTACTGGGTAAATTTGCTATACTCAACAAAAATATTAAGGAAAGGCCAAAGGCGCATATGCTTGCCGGTGCTAAAACTCGTATACTATTGTGATAGAGTACATACTGTATTACTCTCACATGATTGCGTAAGGGGAAACTGTTTAATTCATAATGCCGGATGTTTAGTAGGAGAAGAGAGCTAAGTACATGGACAGGAATCAATTAGTTTCAAAAACGAAAACTCAAGTAATATAGCGAAAGTTTGGCCACTTGAACTGCTTGAAACATAAGAGCATCCGAGACGAGCGCTCAAACAAATTGTTTGGCTCTCTGAAAATTAAAGAAAATGCAATGAGTAACGGTCGTCTTAGCTAAAGCGATTGAGTTCTTTGTCACTCTACACGTGTACAATTACCCGCAGGGCCGACTTCCATGTACGTTATTGAACCAAACTCAGACACGAGCAAATTGAACTTTTCTGAAATAAACTGAAGCGACTACAACTGAATTTGCACATTACTAACAACTCCAAGCCCTTTCAGTCCCCTGTTTTGCATCCATCGCCCGTGTAAAACAGAGGAATGTCTTGATGTCAACTGTCCTGAGTACGTTACTGCTAAAATATGTAACTGAAGCTAGTCATATCACACTGTCAAGCTAATACAAACGATTAATGAATTTTAATGCATACCGAAGCGTACGTGTCTTTGCTGTGGGACGTATAGACTACTTATTTTAAGAGCGCGGTCGGTGTGTGCGTTGATACTAAGCTTCCTCTCTGGACAGAGGAAGCACCGCGAGAACGAATGAAGAAGAGTGGCTCGGCCTGGGACGTCCGTCCATTGAGATGCCGAGAATTAGGAAGACATTTCAAGCTTGCCAAGAGCCAATTAAGGGCTACAGTCGCGAGCAGCGATGTCGCCTCACGAGATGTGTGCTCTCTGAATAAAACATGTTCCTGGTGAAAGAAACCATCTCTCTCTCCCCAGCTCTCTCCTTCTCTGTCTCACTAACTAAATATATCGGGGGTTTCCTACATCGTGGAAAAAGTTCGCTCGGATGTGTACAAGCTTTTGTCCGCGAAGGACGAATCCCTGCACTTTTCCAGGTCTCGCGAGTCGCCATTTTTGTTACTTCTGAATATGCCTTGTTCGTTACAGTTGTTTGTTCGGTCGTGAAGATATTCTCTGAAAAATGGATACATTTTTAGCTTCGCCTGCTCCTCAATTTTAACCAGTCTTTTGTAGCCACTTTTTGCGTATTTTCCTTCAATTTGAGTGTGTTAACAAACTTGGCGAGTCATTCACAGTTTTAAAACTGTTTTATTTCATTCAAGTCCAAATTGAAAGATTCTTCTACATATATGTTGGTCTGATGTGTGCGCTGTACATTTGCTGCTTGAATGCACTTGTTCTCTCGCTGTATGAGGTGCACATCTCAAGGAGTAGGCGCACGTAAGATGCTTTCTGGGAAGTTTTACTCACAACAAAAATTTGTGAACATTTTTCTATTGTCTACGGATTTTGAAATATCATACTCATTGCAGTATGGTAAAGGAGCGTCGTTAAAAATAATACTTTCCTTCTGTAGTAAATCTTTTATTTCATTGAAAAGAATAGTTAAAAAATTCGTCTTTTAGTATAATAATTTTATTGATTTACGATTGGACAAGTTATTCAGGGTACGTATCGTAAAGGAAACTACTCAAACAAACATGTTAAAACGTTTACTCGAAAAATAATTGAGAATTGGCTATTTGGTAAAGCACGTTATAATTTAATACTTAGCTCAATTTGTTGATTCGAAATCGTTAATTTTTTAAAACTCGTAATACTATTTAAGATTACAAACTGCAAAATCGAATAGATATTTTGTCATAACTAGCACAGCCTAGTAAAAAATTCCAAGTAATTTTAGCAGCTTATTTGGTAGCGCTGGAAGGATCATTCGCCGTTTTTACCTACAAAACAAGATTTTCTAGATGATAATATTCGCTTCAAAAGTGAATACTCTCATTCAGACACGGCTTCATTTCCGGTATGACAAAAGTATTCGTAGTTCTGATTTACTGCTGCCTAACAAAACTAACAAAACTATTCTTTAGCTAGGATTTCCGTTCTGTCAAATAGAAGCAGTACTGCGCGCAGCTTTTGCTTGGATGGACTTCAATGTCCTGAATATCGTGAAGTTAATATATTCTGTATATGAAATTAATAAATTTTTCGTTGTAAAAGAATCTCCACTTCAAGGCACTGATATCGAGGTTCAGCATCGTTTTTTTAGACAGTGAACAAAAAATTTCAAAGCCTGGAACGGGAGATGTGCCGTCTCTAAGTGCAAATATTTTTAGTCCATATTATATCGATATTACTTGTTTACACGAATGTTTGGCCGGCTATAGCTTCCTAACAGTAAAAAGTGATGGTATATTGTTCTTTTTATTAATTCAGTTATGTTATTCAATACACTAATTGTTCGCGTTCTTCTCTAATTGTTCTTCAGTTTGAGTTCACAATTCTATCTCACTTGAACTCAGCTGTGTATCACCGCGTAATCATGCATGGTTTTTCGGTGGATGATGAGTCTGTGACTCACTTCAGTTTTTATTCGTTAATGTACTACGATCAATGAAAATTTGAATTCCAAGAGTGAGTGATGCTGAGAGAAAATGTAAAATATTCAAAGGTGTGTATGCTCAGTTGATAACCGAGCTCTTGTCGTGAAATTAAAACTGAGGCCTTATCTCTGTCGTAGGTTTGACCTTGCTACATAGATGTCGCTGCTCGCTTGTTCGGTGCAAGTGGTGAAATTATTTCAGTTCATTGTGCCTGCGGCTGCAACTCTTTTTAGCAGCAATATTTTTTACATCTCTAGTGTTGGCATCTGTCATTACAATGTTTTCAAAATAATACATTAGTATTTATTGTAGTTTTCACTTCATTCATCATTGCTAATTGAACTATCAAGTTGTTGCGAGTGCTACTCAAGTTCGTTAGTTATTCTACCTTCTCATCATGTTTGTATTTTAGAATAACTTCACTTTTGAGATCTCTCTGGACTTATTGCGTACTAACGCTCATCCCAACTCTTTTTCGTCTCTCTCTTTGTTCTTTGCTTCATTTGCCTACTCCTCGTCTGGTCTTATGAAGTGTGTGGGCATTTTGTAAAAGTTCTCGAGTTAATTTCCTGGTATAATTCGCGGCGTTGGAGCGGCCTCCAGCCGAGTCTATTGTCTGAGCTCATTAGCGTTGCGCTGGAAAAAGACACACGGACTCTCACCAGAGTTGCGCTAAAAACGGTGCGTCGTCTTGCTAAAATAGGTTCCACTCTCCCTTGGGTTGCCAGGCTTGTGCCTGCTAAAATTGGTTCTTGTAACAAAATTCCTAGAAGGGATATCAATCACAACATCGACTTCGTACTGAATATACGGGTTCATGCTTTTTTTTTAGACGCAGCGTTGTGCTAAAATCGGCTCCATGCTCCGTTAGGTCAAATTGCAATGATTGATGTTAATAGAATCCAATTTTTAGAAGTAGAACTAGCCTTTGCTTCAATGGCCTTCCAGAACGATTACTAACACACAATGTACTGCCAAAATTAGTTCAAAACGAACCCAGTTTTTGGTGGTATTCCCTGGTCCTGCAAATGGCTCGCCTTTTGTGCAAGGTGCGCTAGCGAGCTGCTGCTGCTGCCTCATCTTGTCCGTCAGGCTCTGTAGCTACTCCAGCTCCTCGCAATTGCCTTGCTTCGTGTTCCAAAGAAGCGCGCGTACGCCTAGGATTTCCTAATGCTGGCCATACATGTTCAAATATATCTGACAAGTCTATCATTTCCTGAGGTCTACTTTATAAAACCCATCCGGTTCCTGGACCAAAATAGGCCGCATGAGCGTGCGTGGTTCTCGTTCTGGTGCGTCAGGTTTATCTAAACGAAAAAAGTTTTAACGAAAGTGAGTGCAGTAAATCTAGGTACGGAGACTGTAATGACTTTATTTAGGATATAAATCAATGAGAAGAGAATTGAATGAAAAACTTATGTTTTGTACAGACCCTGCTAAATCCAATAGTTGAAGCTGTACTGCATGAAAGTTACTGTGCTCAAAAATGAAATTATATCTCAAGTGAGATATTTAACCGGCTCCTGCAAATTAAAGGCATTTCAAGACCTGAGGAGTGGGTAACCTCCAGCCACCGCACTGTCCCCTTTATACCTGGGTACTAATTCTTACTTCAACCACAAGCGTTATTTCTTGATCTTCAAAGCTTTCTGATAGTTTAAATCGCAATCCCGCTCAAATATTTGAGGCCAAAGCTACCCAACATATAATTAGCAACGATTATTTTCTGAGAATGATGTTTAATTTTCTGATAAGTTCAGTTGTGTTTCATTTGTCACTTTTTTCTTCCTCTAGAAAACGTAAGCATATTTTCTGTGTATCTGATGTTCTGTGCAGCCTAATCTTATCGTATTGTTTTCTTCTCTCTCAAGTCTAAGATTCTTTTCTGTATTTTAGTTTTAGTTTCTTCACATAGCCCTTCAAGAAAGTTTCTTCAAGTTCGTTTGCGTAAAGTTTTAAAGGCCCATAAATGTATTTTATGAGAAGGATGTCGTGTTAGTTCACTTCTGCGACGGTGTCTATCGTATCAGAAAATTTTTACCATTGATGAATATAGGCAAATATTCAAATGAATTTATTCAAAACTTAATTCAGCGTAATAGTAAAGAAAATACGAACTTCGTATATTTTTTTTTAGTTTATTCTGAAACGTTTTGTGCAGTGCCATGGTTTTAATAGTATTTTACGCATTTCACAAGTTAAACTGGTCACGGTAAAATACTCACGAAATAGAAATGTCATGGGACCTGCTGTCGACGCCCCTCCAGTCCTCTTATATGCAGATATTTCGACTGGCATTCATTGTGACTCGTTTACAGCACAAAAGGACAAAGTTCTGAGCTGGTCACTGTAAAGTCTTGGCGTACGTTCATTAGAGATCATAAGGGCGCGCTCAAAACATTCCTTCGCATGTTTGAAAAAAACGATGGGCTGTAAAACAACGCCTTTGGCCTAGTTAGGAACGTTTAGCCGCGTTCCGTAAAAGTTCCTTTGTTAGCGCGCCGGCGCATTGTCAACTCCGGTCGAGTTTGACGTGTTTTCTGCGTGAGCTTTTTGTCTCAAAGACGGAGATGGCTAGGCGCTAGCCGACAAATATTACGGACATGAAAACGAATGATGACTCGTTTGTTGTTGGGTGAAGATGTTATTTTGCTGTTGGCTTTGTCAATTATAATTCAAAATTATTCTTCAGCGTCGTTAGAATTTTAGACATGCTAGTATTCTGGCCAATAAATTCTGGTGTTTTTTTTTCATTTGGCTAAATGCCAGGAAAGTGATTACATTATAAAAATCTCTTAATTATGATCTGTGGTAGTATAGCATTGATTTATTCAGAATGCCTGCTAGCTCTATTTGTTTATGAAGACAATTGTGTCTCAGACGCTATTGAAGTGAATAGAATGGTACTGTGACATAGTCCGCCTGTACGAGAGTAACGCCAACTAGTGTCAAGAAGTGCTTTCATAGATCTGGAGTATCTCTTGTGTTGATGGTTATGCAGAAATCGAGTTCAATCGAATGAAGTGAGGTAGAAGAATACGATTGTTGAGGAAGCCTGATGTGAATTGGAAAATAGACACGAATTGAAAGGAAAGGAGAATAAAGATAATATGATAGGAAGGTAAATGAGTTGTGATTGCTAAAGATTTAAAATTATCCGAGACATGGATACTAGAAAGGTGGTCAGACAATCTGGGCAACAATTTATGGCCTGCTGCTTGTGAAACTCCTCTTCGTAAGAGAATCATCATCCGGCGTAGAAGTTTCCTTCAGTTGTGTAAATACACATACAAAATTTGACTTGAGCTTTGGAACTGTGAACTAGACTAATGTTTTATGTGTGACGCATATGCACGTCTAATATGAGTATGAAAAAAATTCTTCTTTCGTTGTGTTGATTTGTCTGATGGTTTGACCTGCGTATACATACTCTGACAAAGTGGTATGTCATAAATCGACTGCCATTTTAGGAGTCGAAACAGCAAACAGAAAGTCTAAGCATTTAGTTTGTTTTCTACAGCTTCAGTTGTGCCTTTAAAATCTGATGTTGATTTTACTTTGTAATTGAACAAGGGAATGGGTGCCTCTGGATTGTGCGTTTCGGAGCATCGTCAATATAACTTGAAAACTTGACGCTCCTGAGGACATGCGTTGGATTCTTCAGCTTCATTTGGCGAGGGAGGAGGAGGTATTGTACTGATGGTGCCTGTCCTCGTTAGCGTTCCTCCGGGACTAGACGTTCCTCAGGAATATGCCCAGCTACTCACAAAAGAATCAGCAACACTTGTTGCACAAGGCTGTCGTAGGTTCAGTTTTGTACTTGGATGAGCTATAGTGTTCGTTTTCTATTGTTTTTTTCTCATGAGAGACCAATTTTTCTCGCAAATAACTTTTTGCAGAATTGCGATGTTCCTTCTTTCATTTGTTTTTTTCGTCTTGTTGTGATACTCCCACGATTAAAACACTTTTTGAACGGATGCAAGGATGAGCTCCTGTATGTATAAGAATAAGAACAGTAATATAAGTTACTTATTACACTGTATAAAAATACTTGTTCAATTTTCCCGGTCTGTTGATTTTCACATTTTTCTGTTTCCAAATTCTCGTTTTGGTCACTGAGAGCTGGCATAAAAACGCCCCAATTTACTCAGTCGCGTTTTCGAATCTGTGATGCTGAATATGCTTCGCTGCATTCCATCAGTGGGCCCTGCAACTTGACGAAAGTGGGCTTATGCAACAGTGGTGGCGGAGTTTTGCCCCAGTGCAAAGTTCGCCAATAGCGTTAGTCCATTGAGTGTCGAACTTATCGCGATCGTCTGAGCACAGCGTGCAGTGATAGTCTTCTCCTTGAAACCCGCTTCTGCATCGTCCATTGCCTGCCCCCGTATTTTCAGTTGCTCCTTTGACAAACTTTTCCCTAGTTTGAAATTTTATTATGCAAGTTTTGGTGGTTAGTAATGAAGTTATAAGGAGGCTGACGCTAGTCGCTAACTCTGCAGCACGAGTTTGGTGTGGCTTTCAGAATAGCCCAAGCGGAGATAGGAATGAGGTTGTGATTCGAGGTCGGTCTCGATCCCGAAACTTACAGGGAATACTCGATAAAATTTATCCAAGTCAATTTGGCCAGACAAAAAACCAGGGTCGTCATAATGAGAGTTGAGCTCAGTGTTAAACAACTTAAGTTGGATTGTTCAGTTAGTTTTTTTTTTCTGGAAATTCATGTCTACAAAATTGGTGTCTCTTCGATAGGTGCTGAAATTATTAATTGAACAGATTTATTCGTTGTAAATGCTATCGCTATTAGTGTTCTATTTTTCACTCAGTATTTTGTTTGTTATTTTATAATATAAATAATGATATCGAAGCTTAAATAGTCGCTCTTAAAAAGCAAAAAAGCTCTATGTGATACCATGTAATTGGTTATAACTAACATTTGATTTTTTTTTTGCCTTGTACGTTTTACGTATATCAATTACCAATAATTTGTTTTCTTTTTCAATTTATTTTAATGATAAATTTATTTTATTTTTTATTAAGTTTGAGTTCATTTTGTCGTTTTCTTTCGAAAATTTTTTCGATACCAATGACCTTCGTTATCAGCAGTAAGATGTTCATCCCCAATTTTATGGGTCGTCTGTTTTGCAACTTAGTAAAATTGTGATACAACGTGATGTATTTGCTGTGTTAAATTAATTGTTCCGTAATTACAGATGTCACATCTTTTATCCACGATAATGAAATTCTTTTTTTTTTCGTTTCAATAGAGCCAAAAAAATCCTGTGATTATGATGCAAGTTATTGGCCCATAAGATTAATTTTTTATAAATCTACGGTATTTGCTTCCGTTGTTTCACTTACCCCCATTTTGATCATTCGATAACCAATGTCAACACTGAAAAATATCGTCTCTTTGTCCTGCAAATTGTTTTAGAATGTGTGAAGAATTATATCTCAACTATATGTATATTTTTGTCCATCAATTTGGTCTCATGTTTTGAAAACGTAGTCATCGCTGTTACCCACTAAAAATATCCAACGATGTTATTGCTTTGATCTCTATGATACACGTATGGTCAGGCTTTATCGAGTCGTGGTGGTATGCCCAGGACTTTCAATTTTTATGAATTTCTTGAGCTGAAAGTAATTCGTAATGTTTCGTTTCTTTGTATGTACAATTAGGGCAGGGCTTCCATTCGCAATATCATATATGTTTTAATGCATGAAATAAATTTATCAAGCTTGTCAACTCGTAGGAGATCATTATTCGGAGTGAGCGTTTCATTTGCATCATCAGTTCCCTCTAAGGTTTTGAAATAATGAAGATAAAAGCTTTAGGGATTGTCGAAGTGTGTGTGCTTCATATTGGTACTCTTTGACTTTGATTTGGATTAACTTGTGAGCAATCGAAACTTTGCGCTGATGCCTCATGCGGTTTGGCAGCATTGGGGGGAAAAAATCCACATCTGGGGGGAAATTGGTCCATCGCTGAAGGTGATCCGGGAGGGGGGGATGAGGGGGGAGGGGGCGCAAAGGACTCAACACGCAAGACGACTGGGTTTGGAAGCAGTTCTTCTGACGACGGAGGAGGTCTCTTCATCATCATGACTCGTGAGTGCCCGACTCTCCTCCAGCTGGCCATGCCGGACCCTGGAGTTCAGGGCGGACTGGACGCTGGCTGCCACCCACCCGCTGGCCGAAGTCGGGTCTTAGTTTAGGCTCCGTCGTGCCTTGTTGAATTATAAAGTGTGAAATTTATTTCAATGAGATTTTTCTTAATGTGTGTGAAAGTTTTATTAATTTTATAGTAATCTTTTCAGTTGTGTTTGAATTAGTTTATAACTCGTGTAAATTCAACAGCTATAAGTGTCAATATTGTATTCTATTAATGCATATTATAGCTGATTTGCACTTGCAATTCACTATTTGATATTTGTACGTATACTTTTAGAAATTTTTAATTTGTAACGTTTATTTAATTGATGATTCATATTGATTCAAAGTTGCTCTGAAAATAAATGAGATGATAAGTTAGCATCGAAGAAATAGTATTGCAGTGGATCAACTATATAAATTCCAACATAATATACTTCAAAGCAGTCCTGCAAATATTATTTATTTGACTATAGATCATTCAATCTCAGGTTACCGGAAACAACACTTAAAATTTGTCCTGAACTCGTATTATTTTTATTTTGGGTAATTGATTTACTTAGGTTAGAATCTTCAACATGTTAAGCAACGCTTACCTACAGTAGTTATTTCAGAGAAAAATTACGTTTCTGCAATGATAGCTTAGAGTAGTGAGAATCATCTAACTTTTACGTAGCGCCTCAAGAAAGTTCTCGAAACCTTATTTAGGAGTCAAAATTTTGTGCTGCAAAGTCTGTTCCTGGACATTTTGTGTGTATCAAGTGACTTATACCACAAGAACTTTAAATTATGTCACAGTACACAAAATTAATTTAAAGTTATATACCAACTCTAGAACTACTTGTAAACTTGTACAATACGAAAAGAAAATCGTTTCACTATGTAGGTCCCTGCGTTTCAGGATTTGTTGTTGTGCGCTATGGGTGCCCAAGGAGTGTTCGGTGCGTGCTGCAGTGTTTAATTCTAGCATGTTGTTTCTGTGCAGATCCACCCAAGTTTGTGGAGACACCGCGCAGCCAGCGCGTGCTGAACGACATGGCTGCGTCCTTCACGTGCCGTGCAGAAGGCAACCCTCCGCCGCTCATTGGCTGGAGGAAGAATGGACGTCGTATCGGCGGCACGAACAGGTGTGGAAATCTTTTCCGACAGTTTTTTATTCGTCCTTTATTCCTTCTGTTGGGAGATAAGTATTTCAAACCCGTCATGCTTCACCATTTTCATCTTTGCATATCAAAATGTCGAGACTATATGAACGTAGCTGTAAACAGTCGATGAATATGTTTGAGTAGTACGAGTTTTTGCATAGTTAAAATAATTTTCGAAAAGATGATTTAAAAGAAAAGCTATAGAAAAACTGAGTTGAAAAAAATTGGCCAATGGGTAGTATGGGTAATTTCTAAATTATTTCTAGATTCGTTTAAACAAAATATGTACCTCTTTGATAGTTGATTCTGTACCGAAGGACCATTAACTTATCACACTTCAGACGCTGTTTCCCAATCATACAGCAGTTATAACTACATCTGAGTACGCGAGTTTCTGCTCGTGAAGAAAAACATGATTTCTCCACAAAGTGTTAATGCACTAGAAGTGTTTCATTTTACTGATAACGATTGCTTCACTGACACGTTGATATGAAAACCAAAAGGTAGTTGTTCAATGATAATCTTCACAGATGCACTGGAAGGAGCTGCTTTCCAAAATACATTGTATATCTTCGGAACTTGGCTTTCTCGAGCGTTGTATTGAATTTGATGCACACTAAGGCTGTTTTGCTGATGCGTCTGTCCTCGTCGGTGTAACTTGGAGACGTCGTGCTCCCCAGTGATAATCTAGATACTCACAGCGAAGTTGGCATTGCTTGCTGTAGGTTTAGAAGTTGGATCTTATCTGCTCTTCTATCTCATCTTCGTTTCTCTAATACAGGAGGTCAGAGTACGATGCGAACGAATTTTTTTCATACACGAGAGTCGCATTTTCTGTTTCATTAGTGGTCTCATTTAACTTTTTCTTCAGCCCGTGATTTTCGAGGTACCTAATTTTTATCTGCCCTGAAAGAACTGTGAACATACGCATTAAAATATCTTGTCTTTGGCTGTAGTGTTACTTGAACTAAATGTTGGAATGTCTGACTGATTATCTTTTAAACCACTACTTGAATTCAGTTAAAATGCTGTTTAAATCC
>VCRD01004071.1:4063-39106 GCA_006783055.1 Trinorchestia longiramus
ACGCTGGACACACTCTAGACACACGCTGGACACACGCTGGACACACGCTGGACACACGCTGGGCACACGCTGGACACACGCTGGACACACGCTGGACACTCAAGAATGACCTGCACAGTGTCATGTATGGCAGTATCCTGCTCGCCTGGTGAGCTGTGTGGTATGATGAACGATATGCTGACTGTGCTGATTAATCATGTGCTGACTGATCATGTGCTGACTGTGCTGACTGATCATGTGCTGACTGTGCTGACTGTGCTGACTGATCATGTGATGACTGTGCTGACTGTGCTGACTGATCATGTGCTGACTGTGCTGACTGATCATGTGCTGACTGTGTTTATTGTGCTGACTGATCATGTGCTGACTGTGTTTATTGTGCTGACTGATCATGTATGTGTTGTGTCTGCCTGCGACGTGTTTGCTATAGCAATATTGTCGAGCCCTGTGATTCAAAAGGCAAATGCCAGCATCATTAAATTATCAGCATCTCTGACAAGATAGGCATCAATACTGTATCATCAACACTCCATCACTAACACTGCATCATCAACACTTCATCATCAAAACTTCATCATTGATTTGTGAGCTCTAAGTCTGCATGTTATCTCTTACGAATAATTTAAAATCAAAAATTCATATAAATGGAAAATATTCATTAGCAGTCGCGAACGCATTCCAATATTTGTTTTGTCGAAAGTTGCTTGGGGCCTGTGACTGTATGGGACTCCAGGTGCTAATTTTCTGTAACTATACATGTGTAAATAAACTCTACTGAAGTTTCTGCATGCAAATTGATTTCATAGGACTAGGACACACGCAATTAAAATATTTAGTTTCGAAATTTATTATTCTATTACTCAAAAAAACTTTAGTTAAGACTTCGTTATATTCAGCATAATAACCAATGATTTTAATCCATGCAGAGCACATAAAGAGAACTTGAGAATTAGGCAATCACGAGCCTGTGCCCAGCTTTAATTCTTACCTCAAGTATCTTCTTCCCTGCTCCAACATCTACTAACGAATGATAAGCGAAGGTGAAACGATCAAGGTCAGGTTTTATTTGTCATATTGAGCATCAATTGAACGCATCAAAACAAAGATGTTCTTGCGAAATGATGCAAAAATTATAAGTGACGTTACTGTTGAGTGTTCTTCAACATGCATGATACAAAATGACCCACAATATGGCAGTACTAAAAGTCACTCACGATAACTAAAGTTATATTCACAACGTGAGAGCTCTACTCTAGAAATTTGCTTCATTTGGGTTAATCTTTATTGATAAGAAGCATTAAAATTCAGACTAAACATTTCCTCTATAAATTTACCATATTTTACTCGGACTCCTGAAGGAGATAAGACTAATACATTTTTCTTGTATCAAATATAATCATCGTTTACTCTCAGTAAATTCCTGAAACTAGACTTCAAGTAGAGCCACATGACATGCCTAATCGCAAGATCTCGTCTTGCAGAAGCTCGCCGGTACAATTATCATGTTTTTCCCTTTTGGTTTGAGCTGATAACAGAGATAGTGATAAGATACTGGTCCACCTCGCACTCAGCCAGCACCTACCTCTAATAGACCCTGTCTCCGTGAACCATTCTCTCGCCGTGGTGGAACACGTACTTTTGGTCTCAATAAAACCCTCTAAATCATATCTGGTAAGAATTGAATTTGTTGTTTTTGTGAGCAAATGTCATAGAGGCAATAGGATGTCTAAATTTTTTAAGTTTTAAAGTTTTAGTTTTAAGTTAAACTAGGAATATGATAAAAATAATAATAATGTCTCTCGGTTCTGTGTAGCTGTGATGTCTTGCTTGAAGTTCTTTCTCACAAATCTTGAGGTGCTAGTTTCATCATTTCTAAATGACGGAAATTTTATCCACATTTCTCGATTTCAGTATTTTGAGAGTAACGCTATGATAAACCGGTTTGTATTTTTGTTATCGGCTCAGTGCCATTTTTCTGCGTTCTCTATAATATTCTTTGAAACGCAAGCAATCATGGTTTTGCGAGCATTTCCTGACTTGATGTCAGCTCTGGGGTTTCCATCGCACCTTTAAAACTTTTTCTGGTCGAGTTTTATCAGATTGTTCAGCTATTAGGCCTCTTTTTTCTGGTGATCTTTCAGTCCACAATGAACTTTTTGTTTTACGCTTTATCTCATCAGCTTATGTATTGATCAATACAATTGTATGATCAGCTCGAGAGAATCTATGATACTTGAGTTTTGCTAGAAGATTTGTTGTATAATACAATAAATGTATCATCAGCTGATGAAAATGTATTGAAACTATATATATATATATATATATATATATATATATATATATATATATCTAGAGGGCTTGTTGAATATTAGGACAAGTGTATCATCAGCTTGTGGAAATGAATTATTCAGCCTGTGTTTGACAAGTGGTCTTGCTGTATGTGTAAACTAATGCTATATATGTACGAGGCATCAGTGTGTGAAGCACAATTTCCCATTCACTCAACACAAATGATCATTTCTATACTTCAAAAACCCTAAATTTCATATACGTCATGAAAGGAAAAAATCTACCTACATTGCAATACCCTCGTCATTTCATCAAGTATTATAACTCGAAAGTTCGTTCTCTTTTTGAATTTGTAAGAAGTTTTGTAGCATTTCATCCATTATCACGTAGTTCCTGGTGACACCAGTTCTTTATCAATTAGTAGCTTGACACGTTTTTTGATGGTGAAAACACTGGAGCTTATTCGTTTTACAATTTAATGAATTTGAACACCACACAAAAAAAATTGAACACTGCAAGCATTATTTAAGATATGTATTCACATCGACCCATCTGAAATGAAGGGCTTCACAAAAATTGTTTCAGAAAATATTTGTCTTAGGATGTGTGCTTGTACACAAAACAACATTAAGTTTCCTTCTCGTGTGATGGTAGCAGAGAATTTAATGAAGCAGTTGATCAGTACACTCGTAGTGTAAGTCATGTGCTTCTATGCATGATGTTGAATTCTAACACCCTCTAGACAGTCCGACAATTTACATATACAGGGTGGCCCATACGTATGGTATCTTTTTATAATTATTATAGCTATGAAACTAAAAATGGTAAAGAGATTTGGTTCACTCAGAATGAAAGAAGAAATTTCAAATTTTAATATAAATTTATAAATGAAACAATAACATACGTTTAACTACGGAATACAATATCTTTTAAATGACCTCCATTATTAGTCAAACAATGGCGTGCTCTTTCAACGGTGCTGATCATTACTTTCCTTAATGTCTCTGGTGAAATGTTGTTGATCTCTTGAGTGATATTTACTTTCAATTGCTGTAAAGTATCAGGCATTTCAATGTAAATATATTTCTTTAAGTATCCCCAGAGAAAGAAATCAGGAGCACATAGATCTGGAAATCGAGGCGGCCACGGTATATCACCAAAACGAGAAATTATTCTGTTTGAAAAAATTGCTTTTAACATTTGCATTGTTTCTTTCGCTGTGTGCGCTGTAGCTCCATCTTGTTGGAAAAAAGTACTCTGTGTTATTATCTTCAATTTCACGTATCAAATATTCTTGAATCATCTGTCTATACAGGTTTCCATTAACACAAATTGCATCATCATTAGCATCTTCAAAAAAAAATATGGTCCAATGATCCTCGAAGACGTGATGCCACACTATACTGTTACTTTAGCTGAGTGAAATTGACGTTCATGAATTTTTTTCGGATTTTCTGAAGCCCAGAATCTGCAATTTTGCTTATTAAGAAAACCATTGAGGTGAAAATGTACCTAATCAGTCGTTATTAAATCCTATACAAAGTTTTCATTTTCTGCAAGCTGCTGAAATCTATTCGTAAAATCTAATCGCTTTTTGTAGTTCGTAGGATGGAGTTCTTGAGCTAATTGAATTTTATATGGATGATACTTTAGATATTTTACCAAAATACGTTGCAGTGAGGTACGTGACATTCTCAGTTGAATTGAACTTCTCCTAGTTGACGTTTTGGGCCGATCAGCAAAACTAGTTACAACAAGCTGAATTGAAGCACCAGTTCATATGGTCCGTGGCCTGCCACAACGTTGTCTGTCTGCTGTTGTCCCAGTTTCTCTAAATTTCAATACAGGTTTTTATGCACTTCTTCTAAGGACTTCTTTCAATACCATCAATATTCGTGTAATTCCTCTGAAATGCAGTAACCGAACAATTCCATCGGAAGTAAAGTTCCACAATTTTTGCTCGTTGTTCCATTGCGTAGCGATTCATTTTCGGGGGTGGATTTTATGAATTTTTTGGGTAATATGTTGTGATTGTCGGTAGACTTGATACGCTGCTAGAAAACTTTGAAATCTCCTCATTCAATTTGAATTAACCAAATCTCTTTACCATTTGTAGTTTTATGGCTATAATAGTTTTAAAATGGTACCTTACTTATGGGTCACCCTGTACAATCGACAATGTATATCCATCTCTTTGTATCCGTGAGTGTCCGCCCCATTAATTCCTATCTATTACTGAAGAAAAATTATTGAACTGAAATCAGAACGGGTATGCATATATTACAAGCATTGTATTGTGGATACCGAAGGCACCGGATCACCATAAAACACGCCATTTCTTCCATTAATAGCTTTCTTCTCTTACACGACCATGTTATCGGTAGATAAAATAAAAAATGGAGGCTCTGTATACAATCATGAAAAATATTCAGATTCTGATAATACCATGGGTAAAACTGAATAAATGTATTTTATTTTATAAATCCTGAGTTATATCATTTTCAAATTAAGGAATTTCAACAGGTACCACCTGGGTCATATTATCGCTAGATAGATACACAATGGAAGTTCTGTATATACTAATGTGTCCAGCCGACAAAAATTACCGCAGAGAATTTGTGATAATACCCGTGCCATAAAAAATGATGGCAAATACAGTTGGAAAGATATTAAGTAAAATTACATATAAAAACGCACTGCAATATATTTAGTTTTATATATATTTACAAAGGATAAATGTTTTAATTGAGTATTTCTTTAATGACAACATTCCTAGTGAAAAATAAGACACTTAGTTTTCTACTGCAGCTAGTGACTCTGCAATTCGTGTCATATTCGGGTACAATGTACCCGAATCATATGGCAATACCCCGCTGAACTCGGTATCCACGATACGGACTTGAGTATGCAAGGCTCTGGATCTCTCTAATTTTTTTGAAAGTTGCACAAAACATATAAATAAATAAATATATAAACACACGATGGTCATTCCTAGTATTAGATGAATGAAAAACATTCATTTAAAGCACAATAATTCGTCGCAAATCTTTAATGCATTCATATTCATAATAATTTCAAAGTAGTAAAATCTAAACCGTGGAACTTTCACGGGAACTATCTCGTATAAAATGGACATAAATCTCCATCTTTCTCTCTCTATCTGTGTGTGTCTGTCCCATTACTTCCTATCTATCACTGAAGAAAAATTATTGAAGTGAAATCAGAACGGGTATACATGTATTATAAGCGTTGTATTGTGGATACCAATGGACCCGGATCGCAATAAAATGCTCAATTTTTTCCGTTATTAGCTTTTATTTCGTACACGGCCATGTTATCGGTAGATAAGATACAGAATGGAAGTTCTGTATATATTGATGAACAATATTCTCGGGTAAAACTGAAGAATATATTTTGCTTCATAGATCCTTAATTTTATCACTTTTAAATCAAAGAATTTTAACGGGTATTACCTGGGTCATGTTATCGATAGATAAAATACAGAGAGGAAGTTCTGAATGAAATTCATAAAAAGTATTTATTTAAAACACAACCATTCGTTGTAAATCTTTAATGCGTTCATTTTTAAAATAATTTCAAATTAGTCAAATCTAAATCGTGGAATTTCCACGGAGACTGTCTAGTATACATATAATGAGGGTCTTACATGATCAATGAAAGCCATTAGACATCCGATAAAAATAAAATTTTAGTTATTGAAGTCGTTTTTATTAATAACCAGTGTTGGGCACCCAACTGGGAAATAACTGCGACGCAACCACAAGCACAACTCACCAAAAATAGTTGCGATCGCAACTGCAAGCGCAACAACGCAAACTTGAAACTTAACAACCAGTCGCAACCGCAATTCACAACCGCAATTATTAAATAACCGAACTACTTTTAAAATATTGAGTGTATACAGCTCACACAGAAACACTAATAAATAACCACCAGCTTGGTCGACTGGTGAGCAAACCCGCTCGCAATGCGGGAAAACCCGTGTTTGAGGCCCGCTGCCGCCGTGGTCGGTTTGTGTATCGGCGGCTAGAATTACGACATGGGATTTGGGTACCGACCCAAGAATGGGTCAAAATGCTCGTTCCTATCGCCTCATTCTATTTTATTTTATTCTAATCCTCGATAAAAGGAGTGTTTAGGCTCAAAGAGTGACTGCGATAAGTTACAGGATTTAAATCGTTTTACAGCTTATTGAGCTTAGATCCTATTTTTAGTTTCGTCGCCAGTCCCTTTTTATTATATTTTACTTTCAGTAGGGTAGTATTGCCAATTACTTCATTAGCAAGCATTAAAATTCTGTACGGAGTTGCTCAAACTTATTTGAGAGATTTTTTTGTGCCTTGTAGCATCGGCAAAGACTTTACACATTTAAATGTCATACTACTCCTTTCCTAGCAAGCTCTGACGTATTCGAAAAAGTCCTGCAAGGCCAGGGATTATATGGTTAATAACATTTCGTTGTTTTAGTTTCTGTTGTTTCTCTTGTAGAAATGCTTACAGCAGAAATTTCCTCCGTATCATCGCTTGCGCTAGAGTGACCAACCGATATAGCTGTATTCGATGTATATTTAGTCCTACTCATTAATCGATCTATCGTACGTTTAGCAAATGAAACTTTCTCATAGATCTGTAAGCATTTCTCTGGAAAGTGTACAGGCAAAGACTATTAATATTGCTGATTGTATATTTCATTGGAGCTCGAAAGCATTTAAGTTCACTTCGCATTCAGCACCTATACACAACACACTTAGACAATGACTAGACTAACACCGTCACTGACAGGCCTGCAGCCTTAAACATGCAGCTGCGCAGCGGCTGCACAATGCAGTGGTATACGAGAGCGGCAGTTGTTTTTTCAACTTACACTTTTCAAATTTGTGGTGGCGACTTGCAGTGAAATTTGCTCGAAACCGTTGCGCTGCAACACAATCCTCACCTTTTCAAAAATATCATAGTTGCGGCGCAACTGCAACTAAAATAGTTACGATTGGAATTGCGGAGCGACTGCCCAACATTGTTATAACTCGTTCTGAATTCACCCTGAAGCGTATATTTTAATGCAAACATCACGTAAATATGAAATAATTCCTTCTCCAGGTATAATTAGCTAGCTCCTGATGAACAGCGGACATTTTTTCATCATTTGTTAGTACAAAGATAAGCAAACGCATGAGAGAGTTTGCTCTCATCGTCTTTAATCGATGCTTAAATTATCATTGATGCTGTCAAATTATTTACTCTATTACAACAGCTCACACAATTCATCACTCTATTCTATTACATCACTTCATGCAATCAATTCTCATGCAATAATACACTAATAAATTATCTAATGGCAGTTCATCCAATAAATCTATTAATCAATTCCCTTATGATTGTTCATACAGAAAATTCATCGATCAATTTCCTTATGACTTTTCATGTAAAAAGATCATCAATCTATAAATTCATTGGTCATAAAACGGGGACGTAAAATAGATCCGAGATTTGCGTGAGAGACAGAATTTAGCATCAATTACGCCGTAATTGTTAGATAATGACACTGGATGCTCATTTTGCTTTGTAATGAGATAATTACGGGAAGTTTGTTCCAGTCAAGCGTTTCATTCTTGTATTTTTGTTAGCTCTCAACAGCAATTGCAGCGCCACAGCTTCTGAAACAGCATTGTATTTTCCTACACCGAAGAACACACAACGCACAGGTTCCGTAACTCATGCATGACAGAATATTTCTACTTCGACAGCATATTACGTTTATTAATGCATTGCTGTGTTCGAAAAGTTGCTTGTTTTGATACAGTTGAGGTTCCTAGTTAGATCTTCTCGTACAATAGTTACGTGAACTCGCAGAATAATCAGACCATTGAGACTGAGAACAGCATAATAGGTAGTCAAGAACAATAAAGTACCGTCGCTGAGTAGTCGTCAGATGGAGCTCCGAGAATCTAGTGTCCTTGTGGTGACAAAAATACTTCGCAATGTTGAATCGTAAACATAAATGCTCTGCTAATAACTCATTTGCCAATTAAAAACAGTGATTGTCTCAAAAGTGATATTGTAAATGACGTGTGATAACACCATGCTGCCTAGTTATTTTGTGATTAATAGAACCTTTTTAAACCACCAGGCTTTTTAAAGGAAATGTGGTTGTCTGTAGCAGCTGTGAAGGTGCATGACTGTTTTTAACATAATGTTATTCATCGCTATGTGACTTATGGTCAAGTTTGTAGGGCGTGCTACAAGAGATATATACAAACGGTAGACATGACAGGTCTACCTGATCTGTCAGTTCTACCTATTTGTCTGACCCATCAGAAATATCTGATGAATTACAGCGTCTGGTTCTCAATTTTATCACCTAATGGACTTGTACCGTTTGATGAAAATAATGGTATTAATGAAATGTTATCGAAAGTTGGACTCATTGAACATGTCGGGTATAAGACAGAACATATTACTGGTGTAAGACCGGTGTCCCACAAAAACACAATACGGGTGGTATTTCTTAGCCTCGTCTTGTGAATAACACTGACTATTTTATACTTAGGCCAATAAAAGGTGGGAAAAATATGTAAATAATGTATTTATTTACATAGGAATGATTGAAATTAAACTTTTCAAGTGTGTTAGTGTAGATGAGCATCTACCGTGGTGTGCACGGTAAATGCTGTGTACCGTGTTAGACCCTAGGGTTACACCCTAGTACTGTGACACAGTTCTGCACTCCAGTGCTTTGCATCAGTGCTGTCCCTCTGTATTGTTCCCCAGTGCTGTATCCCAGTGCTGTGCCCCAGTGCTGTGCTCCAGTGCTGTGCCCCAGTGCTGTGCCCCAGTGCTGTGCCCCAGTGCTGTGCCCCAGTGCTGTGCCCCAGTGCTGTGCTCCAGTGCTGTGCAACTCTCATTCTACTCCCACCAGCAACAGCACTAGACTCGTGTACGCCGCCATGAGCTTCCAGTCAGACTCGGCGTTCAACGCCATCCCCAAGCGCAGCACAGCTTTCCTTGTGTGGAAAATCCAGGTATTTTTATTATATCATGAGTATTATGTTTTCATATCATTATTAACAATGTTTAGTTTTATATTATGCATTATTTGTGAAAAAGTCCGTAGGAAAAAGGTTCACTCACGTGTTAGGTATGATTTCGAAAAAGTCTTCAGTTTTTGTCGGTATAAACTTTTTTCAAAAACGGAATGGACTTTTTGGCCAAGCCAATACTTATCTTAGGATATCAGTTCTGAAGAACATATTTATAAAGACATCACGAATGCAAACAACAACCACTGCAACAAAATCTATCTGTTAATTATGATTAGATAGTTGATATCTCATCGAACACATTCAGTGTACACTGCAATCATACATGAATTACATATTTGTGATATCAATGTCCTCGAGCGACTAATGCAGTGAAAGAGATTACTCACGAAAAAGATGTATAAAAATTGTTAATGAGAATCAGCAAGTGCTAATTGCGTTGTAAGTTTGAGATTACGTGAGCATGAGCAAGAGATTTGGTCACTGTGAGCACCGTACTACTAACCTTATGATGATAGTCATGTACAGTATTTATGTTTTTGATGAGCTACAATTTATTTTTAAATACAAACTTTAGGCTGTGTTGACTACTAAAAATGCTGCACGCTTGAATTATGTCTACAATTAATATGAAAGAGTTTCATTTTTATTTTATTCGTTGCATTTTTGTGTATACGCTCCTGCTACGTGTCATACGTTCGATGCATTCCATCAACTGCTGGTAAAGGATATTTATTTGACCTTTTATTCGGAGCAACACAAGTAAGTGCAATTTTATGTTTATGCTTATTCCCATAGCAAGATGGGATACACGTTTACTGAGCATGTGTACAGAACTAACAGACAACTTTGCGTTACATTAAATTAATTTTTAGGCGTCTTGTAACTTCGCTGTCTGTCTAATAACGGGAGAGTTAAGTTAAGAGTCACACCAGAATGTGACTGACTGAGAAAGACTCTCTGTAGTCCAGGATATTCATTCAGAATATTACATGTCACGATGAAATTATGCGATCTTTCAAAATTATATTCCTAGATTTAATATGATTGCTATAATAAAAAATAGTGTTTACTGATGGCACGCTGATCGAGGCGTGTTCCAAAAACTTTTTTATTTGTCTCACTCAAGTTTATTAACTTACCGTGGCCACAGAACCTGAACTTGGCGCCGGTACCCAACCAGGAGATTGGAACTTTCTACCAGGGAGATGCATACGTGATTTACTCAGCTGCTGAGTACGGGACTGCAGGAGGTCCGCACATCAAGGTAGGTTTTGAGCTGGAAATACCATATCACAGTAGGTCTTACGCTGGAGGTCTCACATCAAGATAGGTTTAGCACTGGAGGCCTCATATCATGGTAGGCCTTACGCTAGAAGTCCTACATCAAGGCAGGTCTTGCGCACCAAAGCAGTGCATCAAGGTAGGCCTTACGCTAGAAGTCCTACATCAAGGCAGGTCTTGCGCACCAAAGCAGTGCATCAAGGTAGGCCTTACGCTAGAAGTCCTACATCAAGGCAGGCCTTGCGCACGAAAGCAGTGCATCGAAGTAGGCCTTACGCTAGAATAGAATATGACAACAGGAACGAGCCGTTTGATCCATTATTGGGTTTCTATCCAAGTCACATGCAGCCTAAAGTCAGGCATAAATCACATACAAACACTTCAGCCTGTGAAATGCCTGTGTCATGGACTCAACCGCCACCAACTCAACCCCTACCCCCTCAACCACTACCCCCTCAACCAAAACCCCCTCAACCACTACCTACTTAACTGCAACGTATTCAACTCCTACCTTCTCAAACGTACAGGGTGTCGTACAAAGATATGTATACTCACTTCTATATTATTATTATTATATTCCTAGTTTATTCACTTTCATAATTAGTCGCAAAGATTAGCGTGTAGGAGAAAATACTAAAATTTACACTCAGTGCTCTGCAAGTGTCTTATGCACTCGAGAGTTTTGTTTCGTTGGTTCATAAGCAAAATAACGTCCAAGACAAAACGCGAGGAAATTGCAATCACAAGCCCCCAAAAACTGCTAGATTAAGCAATCATAACATAACAATGCCGTTGAATGTGTGTCGTATGCCTCAGTGCAATATATGGAAACGATATACAGATGCTGGCACAACTTCCAGCTAGCCTGCTTTCTTTCAACTGCGTTTTATTCGTACCAAACTAATTGTGCAAGCGGTTATGAAGAAAGTACAGCGAAATCTTCGCATGGCCATGAGGAAACCAGCGAGACAGTTCCGGATTTCACTATTGTTCAAGTCCCCTTTGGTCTTCACTGAGGAAAATGTCACCGTCAATACGCATGTTTGCATCAAAATGTTCACAGAAAAAAGTGTTACTTTGGATCACTAATAGTTTTGGAAGCTGTAGCATTTTCAATAATCATGGTGCTCCATCCCACACATCGAATTGAGCCCACCAGTTGTGCGAAGATTATTTAAGCAGATTTTTGGACAGAAAACATATGAATTGCCTCAAGTGTAGACATCAACACAACAGACTTTGATATCAGGTTCACTTTAGAGAGTAATGTTTCGACTAAATCTCACTCAAGTCTGTTTTGAATGAAGTAGTGCGGCATTTATGTCACTCAATTATCAGTCATTTGGAGCCTGTGGTCAAAACAAAAAGAAATCGTTTGAAATATGATTACTGTGTTATATTATCAATATATACTTAAGCCTTCGTGCTAAATTTCATTATCCTACATTAAGTGCATTCTGAATAATGACACAGGTTATGGGGGTAAATCTTTATGGGACATTCTGTAATCCACTCAACTCTCATAGTTGTGGTAGACAACCTCATCAACTATCTTTGTTCCAAAATTAAAATAAAAAACACGGAAAGTATTTTAGTTAAATCCAAAAACACTAATTTTAGATTTAATTCGTTTCGTAAGTTGCTTGATGATATGATTATTATAAATAATAATAATATAATAATTGTAATATTCTTAACATTGTTATGATTGATATAGCTTTTATCATAATAATTATCATTATGGTTATAATTCTATCAGCCCCGGTGCAGTGGCAGCCCTCAAAAAAGTCGCTAGAGTTCAATATTCACTTGTTGCTGGGGTCTGTTGCTATTATCATGGTCATTATCAATATTATTATTATAATAATTTTTACCAATAACAATATTCTCAATATTATTATTTTTTCTATTGTTATCATTATCGTCATGATTCCATGACGCCCGATACAGTGGCAGGCTCCGAAAGGGTCGCTGGAGATCAACATCCACTTCTGGCTGGGGTCGGAATGCAGCACAGACGAGGCTGCAGTGGCCGCCATCAAGAGTGTGGAGCTGGACACAGTGTTGGGAGGACACCCTGTCCAACACAGGGAGGTCGAGGGGCACGAGAGCCAGAGGTTCAAGGGATACTTCAAGAATGGCATCAGGTACGTCACATTAACTTCAAGAATGATATCATGCGAGCACTGTGATGTACAAACACTTATTTTGTGAGTGGGCATTCCAAAAAGTGATATGGGGAATTTTAATGTTGCTGCACGCTGCACACTTTCTCAATAATGCTCGTTTTTTCTAAGTTGGCTTTGAAACGTTCTTTAAAACCTTACTCAAGCATTCTATACTGTGTTTATACATAGTTCTTTTACCGTAAAGTTCGTAATGTAAAATACGTGCAAAATGTCTAAACATGTAGCATATTAATTACTTTTACATAAGAATTTACATAATACCGCACATCTGAAAAGTAAATGCGGGTACTGATGCCTGGAAGTGTCAGTACTTTATTTCTTCTATTAACACATTTCTCCTTTATAGGTTGATGAAGGGGGGAACGAAGGGTGGCCTGCGGAAGGTGACTGACGATTTCACACCTGTTCTCTTCCAAGTGAAGGGCAAGCGTCAAGTCGTGGTCAAGGAGCTGTCTAAGGTACATCACAAACTCTTCTTCCACTCTACTCATACTAAAAACTTGTACTTAATAATTGTATACTAAACGATCATACAGTTTTTGCTGAAATAGTGGTTCATGCATGTCTAGTTACCATTAATAAATTCTTCCTCTACTGTCTTCTCCGATGAATCACCGCATCAAATGCGGAAAAAACAGACTGTGCAGCAGCAGGGTTGCATTTGACGATGTTCTTCCGTTGATGTATTCTTCTTCTGTAAAAACCAGCCGTAATCGACACAGCCTTTCTAATCAAAAGCGAAACTATACAAAACGCACTGTACACAAACACAACTCGCTAAATAGTCCATTTGTGAGCACTTTTAACGAACAATTGCCTGGTATCAAACTTTACAACACGAGTTGCTGCCCCAATTTGCCGTTGTAAAGCTAACACTACAAGTTCACACCTCTTGCCAAAATCAAAATTGTGCTTGTTTGTTAGGACATAATTCAAGTGAAAACAGCACCTCGCATCGCAATGGCCGAACAATGTTAACGAGAGCGCCATTAAGGTATTGGATCCATGCAAGAATCGTGAAGGCCGTGATATCTCGCTGCAGATTGATGATTCTCTTTAACCGCCATCTGTAGGCTGTTCAAACTCGGAATACAAGTCAAGGTTCAAATTTATCGTCATTGATTTAGAACACCAGGGGAGCTGGACACAAAATCTGTTCCAATTTGCGAACTTAAAATCCTGCGCTGTGTTCAGAGGCCTAGCTGTTTTGCAGACACTTTATTTTCAAGGCGCCATTTTCAGACTTAGTACATACACTTACAACACATGCAGACTTACCATGCACAGTCAATCCGGTGATTCAATGATGGGAGTACGAGCTTGTGTATATGTGTCAATTACATGATCTGCAAGAGCGTCAACTGCAACCTAGGGCAAGTTGTTAGCACATAAATATTTCACATCACTTCTTGATTTAACGTCACGATAATTAAGACGCATTTTGTCACTGTTGTTGCATTACCTGGTATGTTAACGGCCAATTTTTCAAAATTGAGTGCTCTAACTAGTGAGGAAAATCGATGTTGTGATACTCAACTTTAATTGTGCAGGTGAACTGGTCGGAGATGAACGACGGCGATGTGTTCGTGCTGGCAACAAAGCACATCATTTTCGTGTGGACTGGCCGCTACAGCAACAACTCAGAGAAGTTGCAGGCAGCTAAGGTACGTTCTTAGAATAGTGGTTCTAAAGCAACAGTCTCATTTTCAGTTAAAGCTCATTTTTTCAGTTAGAGAATAAATAAACTCAAGAGAGGGACTCAATCACCACTCTCGAGAATGACGCTTGCCATTATTTTTGTCATAGAATTCCCTCTTAGATTTTAGTTCACTCTACCACCATCGATTCATCAATCAATTTTGTTACAATATCAATAAAATTATATTTCGTGTTAAAATTTATACCTGGCTTTTAGTCAGTAGAAAATATGTCTATATAATATTCCAGCATATAGTCTTTCTGTAGCGTAGTTTTGAAACGCTCAGTGAACATTTAAAACGATGAATTTTAAACTCTATCTTTTTCACATTTTCTTCATGTACAAAGTTTTTAGGCGGTGATAAGGGGATATGATCCATATTTCAGTGAAATACTGCGAATTCATTTTAGGAAAGGAACCCACTCACACGGACATGAATAAGTTTCACGATGAAAGATGTGACCAAATGTTTATAGATATTTTCTAGTGAATATTCTTTTAATTTCTGTTACACTCAGCGTTGCCTGTCGTTCCCCACGTTTGTATTTGGTTTCACTCTGGATTTTGAATCTTCCTCGACCAGTTTGCGACGCAGCTGAAGGCAGAGCGAGGATGCTCAGGAGCTGTGGTCATCATAGAAGACGGTCATGAGAACGCCCTGCAGGGCCCTGAGCGCTCCACCTTCGAGGAAAGCCTGCCTCTGCAGCAGAAGAACGTCGCCTCACACACTACTGCACCAAAGGATGAAGTCGTGGTCAGTGTCAATTTGTAGGAACACAGTTAGCCGACGCCTGCAAAATTTGTCCCGCTTATTCATAAATAGTGGTTGAGGGAGAAAGCCATCTGGCAGTTCCTTGAAGTTCTCCTACCTGAACAAATGCTAGGGAATACATTTTACAATTCACTGATACTAACAATACTGTTAATCAACTAGATCACGAGACGCATAGACAAATTACAGGAGAAGTTACAAAATCACCTTAATGATTAGTATTACATGATCTGCAGAGAGTTCTGTTGAAAAGCTAAGATGGTCTGCAGGTATTGGAAGTTTATGAAAAACACTCGAAAAAATTTGTCTTGCTGGTATCCTAACAACTGAACTAACAACTAACCATTGAACTTTATATAATCAGGCTCGCCAGGTGGCCACCGACCTAAAACTTTACCGCTGCAACGACGAGAACAAGACACTCAAGGTCACTGAAGTGAAAACAGGGCCACTTTTCCAGGAGGACCTCATCTCCAGCGTGAGTTGCTAATGTTATTTCAGTGTGATTTACTAGCCTAGTGTTTTGCGTGCGTAACTTACATTAATTTAGCATGAGACACTAGTACAAATCATCTCTGCGTTCATACTCGTATGTATGTATATGACGATGTTTATCACATTTGAATCCTCATTCAGTACTAGTGCACAAGTCGTACAACGCTGAATTCAAGTAGAATTCAGTAGATTTTACTGATGATTTATAACCAATTAACGCAAATTGGCTTCAAGTCAAACTACCGTGGCTAAAGTTTATCTACGAATTATTCCGGGAATTCTGTTCTTAATATTTCCGACAAAACTCGAAAGCGGTAGCCAATTTTTACTTCTTAATTTTTTGCACTACCCTGGAACGCCGAATTCATAATAAAATAAACCTTTTGTATTGACACTGCGTCACTGTGAACAGAAGCCTATATCGGTATTACATTCTTTTACGCTAGCGCCCTTTTGTTCATGTTGAGAGTTGAAATGTTTTGCATTTTCACAGGATGCCTTCATCGTGGACAATGGATCAAATGGCATCTGGGTTTGGATCGGCAAAAAGGCATCGGAAAAGGAGCGACAGGAAGCAATGCGCAATGCACTCGGCTTCGTGGCCAAAAAAGGTTACAGCCAAAGGTATGTCAGGTCTTACTTTAACCCTTCCAGCCTCATTTTAAAAAGTGCTATGCTTTCTGTACCACCAAGCATTCAACATGGCAGCCTCGGAGGTATGAAATGTGTACCATCAGACTTGAAAGGGTTAATGACATGCAATTTGCACTTAGGCTTCAGTTGAAAGCATTTCGTGTGCTTTTTGTTGTGTACGAAGTGCACGCTGTCGATATGCAGTTTAAAGTACGCCAGGTCTAATGATTATCTGGATGTTGTTGATTAAGTATCGAGGACATACGAGCAGTCAGAAGTACGACAGTTTGTATTGAAATATTGGAGATTGAAAGATCGAAAACTAGCACCTACGTAGTCAAACAAATTACGCGGGTAATAGGTACTAGTATTGGATATTATGCAAAACTGAAAATAACGCAAAATCGTCTTGTATATTATTAGAAAGTCAGAAATGTAACCAGGATTACAATTACATATATCCCAAATGTCTACATCGCCTAAATACAGGGTGTCTCAAAAAAATGTACTCACACTTCGAATGACGAGATCCTTTATTTATGAACATACAGTGAAATAGAATAGCTTCGAATACAGAAGACAAATGTGATTAAAGAATCATGTTCGCAAATGTTCGAATTGATGACCATTATTGTCCAGGCGTTACATTTACATTTTTTTGAGACACCCTGTATATTCAATAACATATCAAAGTTCTAGTAATAATATTATATGCAATGGAAGGCATAATTACATTTGGGTCTTGATCATGTTAGTAATTTTTGTTTCATATTTCAGCACCCGTACAACTCGAGTCATTGACGGCGGAGAACCGCCCGAGTTCCAGAGTCTTTTCAAGAATTGGAAAGCTAAGAACGAAGTGAAGGTTTTCGGTGTCCGACCCAAGAGTAAGTCTATCCATGGTTCAATTTGCTTCCTGGAATATTCTTAATAATTAACAGGAGAGATATAGCTGTTCTCAGCCTTTTGTCATGGATACTGAAAACGAATTTTTACGAAAGAATCAAATTTTATTTCGGAGCTCGCAAAATTATAAAAATTAAAAGAATTTCTTGAGTAAAGACAACTGAAAAGTTGTTACGATAAGAGTTATGGTGTTGAATAAACTAACGTTGCTGAAATTGGTTCTTACATTGAAGCTCGGTCTTCATGGGTTCATGCTTTATTCTTTTTTTTAGTAAACCGGCAAGCTTCGTTTGCGCAACCCATGTTCGAAGCACAAACTCTTCATGATCGACCTGAGGTCGCTGCTGCCACGCAAATGGTTGACGACGGATCTGGGCAAAAGGAAATATGGAGGCAAGTTCCAGCAACAGTTTATTTTGCTTGCAACAGTTTATTCTGCTTGCAAGAGTTTATTCTGCTTGCAACAGTTTACTCTGCTTGCAACAGTTTATTCTGCTTGCAACAGTTTACTCTGCTTGCAACAGTTTACTCTGCTTGCAACAGTTTATTCTGCTTGTAATAGTTTATTCTGTTTGCAACAGTGTATTTTAGCATCCAAAGTTAGATAGCACATTTAAACGTTAATCCATACATCATTTTTTTCACTCCTGCTTCTTGTAACTTGGAAATTGACCATTTTTTGTCCACCTAAATTTAGCGTTACTAATATCTTCAAGATTCAATGTTGGATGTAGAAAAATTAATAAAAGGAGCTGCTAAAAGACGGACAACTGAAATTTTCTATTATTACTTCTAGAACCATGAAAATAATTTGAATATTAGGCCGAGCGACTTACAACCGTACAGAAGTTTGGAAGTTTGTTAAGTCAATCAGTTCGTAGATAGTAGTACAAGGAATGTTAACGCGAATGGTAGTGTCCATTGTAAATATGTTTTCAGCTGTGGGTAGTATTTCTTCCTATTGCAGATTAAGTTGCTAAGATATTTCATGAATTCTCCCTCAATCAGATGAGGTTCATCTTTTGAATAAATTAGCAAAAATGTTCAATTATTTGATCTTTTAATCGTATCTGCGAATCTCTTACTAACAAAACGGAATACAACTTATTGTTCTGAGTGTGTCGTTTTTCCTTACGTTTTTTTAACGACGTGACGAAAGTGATGGCTTACAATGCGGAAATCGCTGTATGGATACAAAAAATTACGATTTCACTGTTACTGCAAGAGGGAAAACTTTTACACCAACAAACTGATCCAACAGAATTAACAAGTTCAACTTGGAACCTGTGCCCGAACATGCATTTGGACAATTCTTCATGGGTGATTGCTATGTCATCCTGTACGCTTATTCTGTGGGGTCGACTGAGAACTACATCATCTACCACTGGCAGGTCAGACTGATATAATATGTTATAAACTTAGAGAACTACCATTGCTCTTATTTCCTTAGTTTTCAGCCTACATTTTCACATAAGAAAAAGTCCAACGTGTAACCCATGAAATATGTATAGAACAGAAAAAGATTAATTTTTCAAATAACCTCTCTTTGGATACAGTGCTAAGTTCCGGAAAGTAAAGAATTCATTATTAAAGTGGACATATCATATACCTCGAGGGTAAATTTTTGGGACTAATTTTCCCCAAGCTAATAGAGGACGTCCATTATTGACTTGTGCTTCTTGTTTTAAGGCTTACAATCATCATATATCAATTAAATTCACAAGCATTATTTGCTCAGTGTTGTTTCAGACGATACTATAAGTGACCTGCAGCTAGAGATTGCATGGACCAGCAGGCGAGTTCTGTAAGAGTGGTGTAATCGGTCCAACTTGTACTCGTACCCACTAATAGACAATTCTTAATACTTCAACAACTTTTTAATGTGAACTAATATTAGTAATGCTTCCAACCGAATATCAGGGCTTGCACTCAACTAAGGACGAGCAAGGCACAGCAGCGGCACGGTCAGTGGAGCTGGACCAGAAGCTGCAGGGTCGGGCTGTCATCGTCAGGGTGGTACAAGGCTCTGAACCATCTCACTTCATGGCCATTTTCGGGGGCAAGATGGTCGTGTACGAGGGGGGCCATTCTTCCGGCTTCAAGAGTCAGTATTTATAAATATAGTCCCAGGCAGATAAAACATTTGTAAAGGTTTCGATCAAAGATTCAGATTAAGAACTAGAAATTCGTCGCCGAGCCTTAGCACTGAATAGCCGAATTAAAGCAAGAAGTTGCCCATAGAAAGTATTACTTCAAGCGTCGAGAAAAAATAATGCATGCTAAAATAATAATTTTCGTATAAGTAGCAGAAGTGATGTAATGATTTTGATTATAAGACCCAAGATTAGATTAGATGATGACCCAATTTTATACAGAACGTATCATATACCTACACTTTACAGCAATGAAAAATAAAAATAATTATTCAAGACCTTTATATATAATACACATACGCTTCAGACCTGAACAAAAAGAATGTTAAAGACATTTTAAAAATTACAGCATAACTACCTTACCGTGTTGTATAATTTTCTGAAAAAATTTTCTTTTTGATTATGGATGGAAGCATGACTCTGTGTCAAACATGATAGTTTATGACGATCGCTCTGCGATGCCATCTTCTGAGATCAAACGCTATCTGATGTGGTGAGACTTGAATTCATTCTTCATCACGAGTGTTGAGACTGCTTTCAAGTAAAAATCAATTCTTATTTTTTGTAGAAATTTCAAGGAATGCACTTTTATGGGCCAAAATATACAATAACTTTCTAGTGTTTAGTATTTGAAGTACGAATTTTTCATTTTCCCTTTTCTGTTATTTCTGGGAAAACAGAGTGGTGAGAAAAGCAAGGTTCCGGCTACGACAGTACTTATGAAGTAATTTTACAATGCACTGAAGTTTCACTGATTATGACCTCAAATGCAACAGAAATTTGCTCCAGACATGTCTCATACTGTCTTGTAAATACACGAACATCTTCAAAAGTCATGATACATTCAAACAATTCAAGTGGTGAAGACAATAGTAAAGTTCTACCTTATTTCAATGCCTTCCTGAGCTCTTCTATGTTTACTTCCTACTATTAGGGCGGAGTATGCTTCTGAAGTCTGTCGTTAGGTACCGTAGTAATTCCATAGTTGAATGTTAACTCCTCCGCTGGCCTTTAACTGATGGTCGCACTACTTTTTGTTACAAATTCAGCAGCTGCGCTAGTAGTTGTCAAATTAAACTCTACTTATGCTACTGATGTTGTGTGCCCAGGCCTCGGCCAGAAAGACGAACACATCAAGGCTCGCTACATGTTGCAAGTGCGCGGCACATCCAAGCACAACACCAAGGCTGTCGAGGTATGTCTTCAAATGAGCATCTTTTCGATATAATTTTTCTTAACTGTCTATGTTTAGCCTATCTGAGTAATTTTTTAGTAGAAAATCTAGGTTTTTCATATTGATTCTAAAAAATGAGCTCCTGAGTATTTGTAACCTTCATTATTCATGTGTCTTTTCACTTGATTAACTCAGGAATTTTTTCTCTCATTCACACTTTCAATGATATCTCATTCGATATTACTGTTGTCATTAGCTAAATTCATCAATTTATTCATCTATTTAAAAATTTCTGTTCTACGTTATTTCATCCTGATCATGAATATTTTCACCCTATTTTATTTCATTTAACCATCCATAATAATGCCAAATTGTCATATGTACCTATAGTACAGAAACATACATTCCTACTTACCCTAAGATACGAGCAGGAATTTAAACTTGGACGTGTTGATGATGTAGTTAAATGATAATGCTGTGCTGCCTTGACTAATGATATCACGTAACAGTAAATGGAGTTATTTAGCGGCTTTTAAAGATTACGCTCACGTATTCATTTTGGGTTTTCCTAAAAGCCTAAACCCCTAAACAATAACCAATTCATTGGACATTGATGATCTCGTTGTTCTTCACGTAAAGCCAGTTATCCTTTGTGACACCCTCGACAGTCCACAGGATGCTTACAATTGGGAATTTATTATTCCCATGTTTACACTTTTTAAGCTTCGTCGCTGTACGTACGGATATCCTAATGCCGCTACTTTATGCTTATTGTAAATCAACGTACAGATATTTTAATTCTTCCCATCTATGTCCATCGTAAATATACGTACGTAATATTCTAAAGCTACCGTTTTATCCTTCTTATGAATTAGGTGGATTTCCGCGCGGGGTTGTTGAACAGCAACGACTGTTTCTTGGTGGTGACGCCGGAGCATTCGTACCTGTGGTGCGGCAAGGGCTCCACTGGAGACGAGCGTGAGATGGCCAAGCAGTCGCAGGCTGGCAAGGCTGAACCTTTGGTGGTCATGGAAGGTGCATACTCTCGTCATATAAGTTTCGAGATATTTTTTTCACTTAAATATTGTGTCTTGAGTTCCTATGAGTTAATGTAAGTGTTCAACTCAGGATAAGTAATACAGTTGGACATCCAGGAATCGAATGTCCGAACTTTCACATTCTGTGAGCGCTGCTGCAGTTGATAGCGTTTAGTTTAATGTCAGAAACCGTTTTGATCAATCAGCTGTTATGATATTAGAAACTGCTTTCATACTAGATGATGTTCCAAATTTCAAAGTAGTTGTGATTATAGAAACCAGCACTATTTCAAAAATTGTTCCCAATTTATGTGTCTCATATAAACACGTTAACAATTAGAGAATTATAGATACATCGTTGAAAATCATTTCAATACGAGAAACTATTCCAACTGAAATACCAGTTCAAACGTTCAATGTATTTATTTCAGAACCAGTTGTAACGAGACACTTCCAGTCGCGGTACCAGCTTATTAAATTGGTACTGGTTTACTCAATATGCCCTCTGGTGGGAAACAGTTAGTGTATAGTCTAGAATACATTTCAGTATTAATGTTCCAGAAAACATCATGATAATTAATTTTTTATAGTTATTTCTTGTATTTATTTTAAAATATCCTATATTTTATAAGTTAAATTTTTCTTCTTTTTTCTCCTGTGATAACTGTTTCTGACCAAAGTCACAAGTTTTATACACCAAATGTTTTCGACCAGAGGAAGTAATAAATAAAGCATGAACTCAAACAACAGGCCACGAGCCTGCCGAGTTCTGGCAGGTGTTGGGAGGCAAGGAGAGCTACGCCAGTGCTGCCTCCCTTGGTAAGGGCCCTGCTGTTGACCACCCACCTCGTCTCTTCCAGTGCTCTAACGCGTCAGGCGTCTTCACCGGTCAGTCCTAGCCATGAACCAATGTTGTTTCTTCAATACTGTAGAAATAATTCAGATTATTCATGTATTATCAAAGCTTCGTTTAAAAGTCGGGGGAAAGATGCATAGAAGAAGCTCTATTATATGAGCGATAATTAACGCAGCATTTCGTTGAGTCAAAAATAACTTGATTATTTTATGGCTCACACTTGCTGCGGCGAGCAGGGAAAAAAGATTCCATCTTTGAAATGAGTAATTATTATTCATATATTGTAGATGTGGAGGTGTTCTGATTCATAAAGTTGGGCACGTTCTGTTCGAAAAACAGGCTAATCGCAAAACTGGAATTGAATAAATGTCTATAAAAAACGCTGTAGCCACATGGTTAAAGCTAAGGCTATATTGTCAGTAAACAGATCTAGTTGACATAAACTCAAGTTCTATAAGTTCTTGTTGCAAAAAGTTTTTAAAAATCTCACACAAAACAATGATAGACACGAATATTGATTGCCCTCTATTTTGAGAGGGTTGTGCCCTTAACTTATCATGGAAGAAGGGTAAACGTTTATGAATGTACAGATTACGAGACAGAGAACTTTAAGATACTGGATCATAAAACTGGGATTTTAAAATTACTAATGTTGTTGATTTGATCACAACTGAATCACACGTGCGATTTTGCCTAGTAATGTACTATCATGACTAATTGTGCTTTGAGCCGACCTATGTTACTGACTGTATTTTTGTGACCCTCAGACATGAAGTGCACAATGTCTGATTGTATGGAAGGCTTAATGCTTAGGTTTTTCAATGTTTTAATCTTGTGATGATGGTAAAATATACACTTGAAATTTATTTTCATGTTTATTACATATTTTTTTGCGAACGTCTGGACTTAATCTTTCCGATACCTCTCCATTATCATGATTCCTATTTGTTTATTTAGTCGTAGTTGTAAGAAGTGTTAAATTCATAAGGTATAATAACATAGCTAATCTACTATCTATGTTTAATCCTATAACTATAAAATTATTTTTAGTGTATGTAATTTGAACTCCCAACCAGAATACTGATTTATCCATAAACGTCCTGCAGGCATTTATTGACGTATGTCTTTTAGTTCATAAAATCCGTTTTCCATTTTCTTCGTGGTGTCTGTCAGTCTTTTTTTCATTCAGAGCAGTGAAATCTCCCTGAAAATTGCAAAAATATCCATTCTGTTACGAAATAGTAACCTGTTCACAAATTCGTTTGCACCAAACAGCATTAACTTGCTGAAGTTACAGATCCTTAGTTTGTTGGTGAAGGAAAAGAATCCAACAGAGTTTCTTATCTCAGACCTGCACTGCGAAGTTCGTAATCCAGGCTTTAAATTTCTAAAACTCCGCACAAAATTCGCCCCAGTCTTCTCTCTGTTCATGAGCCTCAAGACTCAAACAAACATGGATGTGTGGGAGCTTCACAGCAAGCTAAGCAGTCGAGTGATTACGACGTATTTTTGCTGTTTAATTATGTTTGCTGAGCCAGTATTTTTCAAGGATCGAATGTATTTCTTTCTAGTTTTCATCTTAAATGTAAGGTACCTGCGCTTCAGGCTCTTTTTGCTCTGATAATAATTTATGGGCTACTGGTAATAATTTAGTGGCTACTGGTAATAATTAAGTGCCTATATCCCAGCGAAACCTCTATCATAAAGTGTACCTGTTAGTTACCCCATTCTATTGTTCGTATTAAAAGTCAATTTGGTCGTAGAGTAAATGTAAATTTTGAAATAGGCTAATAGTTTTCTGATATTCTTTTACTACATCGTTTATTAAAAAAATACTGAGATTTATTCCTAACATTTTTCTTTGCGTAAATAAGCGCAATATTTGACTTCAGCGTAGAAAGCACTTAATGTAGTAAATTAGGTATTTATCCAAGGTAACTTGATTCTTAGTTTGAAATAGAAAATGCTTTTAAAATATTCAGTTAAAAGAGGCTTCTTAAGGACTAGTCGGAAGGAAGCCGAAAAAATTATTTGTACCTACTTGAATTTAATTGGAAAAGTCAAATTTCTCATAAGCTTATTGAGCTTATTGCAACTTTTTTCTGAATGAGTATTTTTCTTTCGTTTTTCCTTAGTGCTTCAAGATCTAGATAATTCGCTGCGGACTAGTTTCCCGTAACTTGAAGTAACTTGGTTTTTGTCCATCTCTTGTTCATTTCTACCGCATCTCTTTAAAGAGCATACCGTATGTACTTCATACGGTGTATCAAACTTTTAAGGACTATGCTATCATACATAACATAATAGATCAGTTTCCCGCAAATTTCTTCGCACTATCTTCCTAATTTATTCGCTCATTTCTTATATTAATTCTAAGCTTTAAAATCCCATTAATTTCTTGCAAATACTATTTGTGGGTTTATTTGCACATCGCACAGCCCAAGAGGTTCTACACTTCACCCAAGGAGACCTGGTGGAGGACGACGTCATGCTCCTCGACACCTGGGAGGCGGTCTTCATTTGGCTCGGGGTCAACTGCAACAAGGTCTTATTCTAATTATTATTGGAATATTATAAGTCAGTGCACTGGCTTATATATTGCTATATAGCTCATATATTTCTTTATTTTCTATTAGGCATTATTCCATTCTTGATACAACATTGATAAATTCAACTGAATTCAATAATGACATAAATGCCACTGTTCCTACGTTCAAGGTGGTGCCCACTTTCAATGTGTTGTGATGAATTTACAGATTTAATGAACTATGTGATTGAAATTAAGTGCAATATTTCAAAATGATCTGAAGTTGTTGTGTTGTTTGCCCAGCGGGAGATCCGGGGTGAAACTTGGGGCGTAGGGGAGGCTCGGGTGGAGGGCGGATAGGAGGAGGGAAGTAGGTTGAGAGTGAAGGGACACATGAGAGGAAGGTTGTTGTCGACACAGGGTCCAGAAAGAGGTCCAGAGGGGTAAGGTGGGTAGGAGTGTCGGGGCAGCTGAAGAGGTGGCTGGTGGTCTGGTCCGCGGCGCCGCACGCAGGACACGTGGGGTCCTGCGCTACTCCTATTCGGGCCCGGTACGAGTTCAGGGCTCTGCTGTGTCCCGATTGGAGTTGGGAGAGGAGAGTGCGAGTGGATCTAGGAAGAAATCGTTCTTGTTCGGAAATGAGTGGGGAGGACAGTTGGAGGACCCTGTTGGGGCCCGCTGCAGCGATGGCCTCCTGAACTGCTGAGGTGTGGAGAAAGTTTGGGGATTGCCTTTAGGTGGAGGGAAGGCAGTCCCTGTCTGGAGATAGGTGTGTTATGGTGGGTAGGAAGTGGGATTGGACGGTATGTTTTATGCTGTGTGGGCTGAAGGGTTGGGTGACTGTGAAGTAGTTGGGGTGGTGAGGGCAGAGGGAGCTGAGGAGGTACTGGAAGCAGAGGAGGGAGAGGTGGTCTGCTACAGGGAGGACCCTCGTCTCCCCGTGAAGGTGCGAGACGGAAGTCATTTTGTGAGATCCAGTGGCTATTCGAAGGGCGATGTTTTCGATTGCTTAGAGTTTTTCTGTTGATGAAGAGAACAGAGAATCTGGAGAAAGAGAATCTGGTTCCCCAACGCTTCGTTGGGGAACCAGATGGGAGCTGCGGCAGGCCAAACACGGACGCAACTCTTCTGGCAGGCTTCGGGGCTCTGGTGCCCCTCACTCCAACGATCTAAAATAACTAGACAATTCACATAAGAACGTGAGGACAAGCAGTGGGACATTGTATTTAATAAATTAACAAAAATTTTGTATTGTTTCTTTATAGTGGGGGTAACCCAACGGGAGAAGGCAAACACAGAGAATAGGAATATGATATATATTTGTGTTATCGGTGCAGTGTCTCATTTATAACCGTCTCTTTTGTCCAAGGCTTGGTAAGAGCTTTGAATACCTAAATACTCGAAGGCTTGAACATTCAGTGTTTGAGTACTGAGTGCTAAATACTTTAATGCTTGCGTACTTAAATGCTAAAGTGCTGAGTGTTTGAATGCTTGAGTGTTCAGTGCCTGATGGATTCCTAATTTCACTGTGAACCAGCAATGCACTACTAAAGGTAACAACTGGACATTACTCATAATACTTAAGAAAAGTGAGAAACTGACAACCCACCTCGTGCAGACGGAACGCGTAAACTCGCAGGCCCTTGCGGTTGAATACATCAAGACTGATCCCCGCGGCCGGTCCCCCGACACCCCCATCATCCTCATCAAGCAGGGATTCGAGCCCCCCAACTTCACCGGCTTCTTCGGAGTCTGGGATAACGATCTCTGGAATGTGAGTGTTCGCAAAATATAGCATGAAGACACCCATCCGCTTACACATTGTTGAAACTACTCATATTTATCTACAAAGTAATTTGGTCGAAGTACCATCTTATCATACATTTATAACTTAAATTAGAGGGCAGATCGCATCTCATAAAAATCACATATTTAATGTTATATTATTATGTATATTTAGAAGACGTGTACGCATGCAGAACGCACCTTAGAACTAATTCAGTGCTCGAGTTGCCTATTTGTTTCATAATATATTATATCCCCTGCTTTTAAGCTGGAAATAAGTTGAAAACTGAGATAGAATGGCACCACAGTTTTCAATGTTTCCGTTAATATGTCACCAATCAAGGTAGTATTTCATGCCATGAGGGTTCAATTATAACAAATTATAATGAACTTTCCTATCATCAGCGAGTGTTACTTTGCATATCGGTGAGGTAATTTCACAATGAATTTAAATGATCTTAACCATCTTTTTATGATCGTCGAGATCCTTATAGCTTGAGCCAGTGTTAGCGTGATAAGTTATGATTGTAATTAATGTAAATTCCGTTCTGTGAAAGGGTGGTTGAAAAATCATTCATGTGTGAGTTAATTTCTCACAAATCTTAAAAACGAATTAACGTATAAAAATATCCTGCCAGAACAATATGACCTATGGAGACATCTGTGAGAGACTGCAGCAGTCGTCGCCGGGCTGTACGATGCTCGTCACTCCATCCCGGAGCAAAGGTGATGATGGTCAGGAGTTCCGCAAGACTTACCCCATGGCTATTCTGCGGATCCGAGATGGTGATAAATTGCCGGATGACATCGATCCTACCCGCAAGGAGGTGAGAAAGGGTTAGCTTATACTGAGTAGAATTGTCAATAAGGGGTATCGAGTGGAGTGGCGTTTTGTGTTATTCTTTATAACATATTAGTCTATTGCTAGCAACAATTGAAAACATGCCTATTTGGAGAATGGTTAACCTATTACGAATAAAAATATGTTTGATATTTATGTGGAGTATACAACACTTGTCAGAAATGAACGTAACACAACTATCAACAAAAGTACTTTCTGTGTACAGTTCACCCTAATATTTTATTCCTTTGGAGGGAAAGAGCCATTCTTTAGCAAGTGAGTTCTTACGCGGAGAAAACATTCTTAATCTCCTGCGCTTGAACTGTGTCATGTACTGCTTCAGTGAGAGAATTGTACACACGGCACTTCAATGAAAACCGCATTTCCTGCGGATTAGAAGCTGTAAACATTTAAGTTTTTTGAGTAATGACTGCTAGTACGAGCTTAAATTTGTATGAGTCTAACAGGGCAACATTAGCAAACTCGAACAATTAATTTACCAGTTACCATTGCAAACTGCACTCATGGGAGTGGAATTTATTCTTGAACAATTGTTTATTTATTCTTATGAACTATTCAGGGCTGATGTGAGCAGCTTAGTCATGCAGTACTGAATGTTCCATACATCCTAGTTGTTTTACCAAAAAATAAAACACACCAACTCTTAGCACTGAAAAAGGTCTGAAAAACATCAACAAATTCCCAACAGAGCAGAATCCTAGTCTAAGACGACCGAAAGCACTTAGCAGCTCGACTTCGAGATCATACAACAATTTCTGGTATACACGCCATTAAAAAGTTTAATATAATGAATTGCTATTACACATCATAGGGCAAATACTATAAATACTGTGCTCGTAACTAATTTGTCAAAATAAATTTAATAGGTATTGTTCTTTGAGTGCAATATATTTCTGGTGATTGCTTCTAATATGCAAAAGCTAATGGAAGCCTGAAACACTGTCCATGCAAATAAAGGCATTGAAAGTTTCAGTAAGTGTGAACGATGACGCAATAAGCGAATGTGGTGTGGAGTTGTTCTAAATTACTTAATCACAAGTCAAGTAAACTTTTAAGAACTATGAGTATTTAACACGAGAATAGAAAGTATGTGTATTATGATTAAAGGCGCTGAAAATGTGCCTTTCTTCGATCATCAATTGCCATGGCCTGAGTTACGTTATTGAAAAAAGAACCAGGATTAATATACAATGAAAATTAGAATTATGAATTTAAATTGAATATAAAGTGTGTTTGGGAGTCCTTGAGTGTGAGACAGTTTGTGAGTGGTAGGTCACACTTAATGTGGGTTTATTGGTTTTTGAAGTGTAGAATATACTGGAACATAATGGTGCATTATGTTGAAGAGAAGAAAAATGAATACACTTAGATTAGTAATTCCAGTAATTCAGTGATGCAGAATACAGGAGCCGCCTTTCGAATCTTTGCTAAAACTAATTTTATAACAGCAAAAGTCCTCTTAACTTAAAAACAAGCACGTCATCACTTGACATGGAACTAAGCAGAATTTGTTCTTACAAAAAGTTCATTGAATATTTTACTGCCGATAAAAATGCTTGCAGTAGAAAAATACCCTACACGTAATAATAATCTTAGAATTAATGAAGTGAATTTGTTATGAGGACTTTCTGTATAAACATGAACGAGAGTTTATCATTATCCATAGTTTGTATTTCATGTACAATTTCTTAATATCAATATAATATGATACATAAAACGGACGGTAAAATCACACACAGATGTCATGAATTATCCAAAAATTTACCCGCACTGAACTTGGACATCAACCTGGAAAATTATTCCATATGATTTAAAATTATGAGTAAGAAATTACGCTCATTTGGTTGAATATTTCGAGCTCGAGCCCGGTCGCCATCTATGTCATCAATTCAGCGTATGGCATTTATAAAAGAACTGATCATAAATCCCAAAACACATTGCAGCTTGTCCACATTAATACTTCATTACTCCTTCTGAGATCAGTTGGATCTCTGATCACAGATTTATTCTTAATCGTAAGAAAAGGATGTTTGTGGGCACATTTTCTGCTTGGTGTCCTCTCTAATCAGACTTAACGATGAGTTCTCGGAAAAGACTGAAGTGTTAAAAAGCCGTGACGAGGATCTCTCTTCTTGCTTCACCACTCCGGATTTTCATATTCTACGTACTGCAGGACTTAATAAATTCAGTCATTGACTACGAACAATTTACTACTACAATCAAAGATAACCACTGTACAAAGATGCAGTTTACGGATACAACGATAAAACTATAAGGATAAAAATACAAAGATAAAAGGATATGGATAAAAATTCAACGATAAAACTTTACAGTTTGTGTAATGATGAACTAAACTTACGAGTTTATAACCATTCTTCTTCAAGTTGATGGGGTTCAATTACTGAATTTTTTTAAGTTTCCTACCGAAAGTTATTCCTTTATTTCCTCTGAAGTAACCTCGGCAAATTTTCCCATTCCCCTTGTATCCAGCACCATAAACATTATTAAGCCTCTTGTTGGGTGCAAGCCTCATCCGAGGCTTGCAATGTTCAGTTGCTTTTACGCACAGCATGGCTTAGATTCACATAGAAATCTTTTTTTACGTGATGCTTTCAACACAAAAGAGAAGAAAAACTGAGAGTTAACGCAGTCTTAATTTACCTGCCATCATTGTTTTCCTCGACTCATAACGACATCTTTGATTATAACATTTTAGCGTGCTCATTTTATCATCAAAATTATTAGCAATCACTGATGTTCGTTTCAGGACTACATGAGTGACGATGACTTCAGCCGCGAGTTCGGCATGGATCGTGAAACTTTCTCCAGCCTCCCAGACTGGAAGCGACAAAACCTTAAAAAGAAAATTGGAATCTACTAAATACTTGCATTTAAACACTGGCATTCATGCCATAGACAAGTCATCAACCAAGTACCGTAACATATTTAGTAGTATTCCCGCTATTGGCAAGGTACTCATTACCGAGGGAAGATTACAGATGCAAATGAAAGTTAAATGAGTTGCAATAATTCGTGTAAAGTTGAAGATGTATGAGAAAAATTGATTTCTAGTTGAAACATTCAGTAATATAAGTAAAAGAATAACATCTGGCTTCGTCGTATAATTTTAATTCTGTTGAAGAAAATCTTGTCAATGAGTCACTGTTTCTACATAATAAAATAAGGCGTGAGAGTATCCTTGATTATATACTTAGTTAAAAGTTACGTTCGCTCAAAAATATGCGTAAAAGTTGTAAATGACAAATTTGGAAAATTGTGTCATAGTAAATGATGTGGAATGTAGCTCTACACTATTATTTATTCATATCTTAAGAAATATTATATATTAAATTACTGTAGACAGGAGAAAAATTTGTGGTGTGAAATACATACATATATCATAAATTCAAACTGAGCATCTGTGATAGATAACTTATTCACATAGTTGAATTTTATTTTAACTACTATGGATCCATGTTCAATTTTTAACCTTGAAAGAAAAATGTCATCATTAAACTTCATTGTCTTGATTTATTCGTCAAGCACTTTTAAAACGGCACTAGCAGCATCAACCAACCAAATGATCCACAACGCATTATATTATACTAATTACTTTTTCGTTTCCATGATGACCCTCATCTATTTGCATTACAGACTGGGGCTGGATAAGTTAGTATGCAGTGATTCCAATTGTTTTAAACATAAAATTTATTGAAGACTTTTTTTGATTGGAGATAAATATGAGTTATGTTTGAAACTGTTTCGTTCATAGATGTGGCACTTTTGAATTTACATGATACAGGGAAAGTAGTTTTTCCGTTTGTGCATTGTTATTGTTACCAGATTATTTAGATTTGAGTACTGATTTTTTATTGTAAATAAAATTTCAAGTGTGTTCATAACATTGTATGCTCTGCAAAATCCTTCTAATGACTACATTAAAAACCAATCCGTGTGAAATTGAATACACATCTTTCTTTGTGATGAAGACATTTATTTTCGAAATGACTTTCCCGTTCATCGACCAAACTACACATGTTGTAATAAAAAAGCCCTATTTTTATCGTACATTTTATTTTTTACTGCTTTAATAATGCTTATTAGTGAATTTAGTGTATTTTCTTTCAGAAATTAATTTGGCCGTTAAAATCGCTTTCGGTAACCAATGAAAGTATTTTTAGATTAAAATTGCACAAAAGATTCATGTTAGCTGAAATATTCCCGTGTTTTGATTCTTTGGGACAAATCAAAGTAGAATATCATGCAGGCTTGGTCGACTGGTGAGCGAATCTGCTTTCGAGCGGGAAGACCCGGGTTCGAATCCCACTGCCGACATGGTTGACGCGGCTAGAAATACGGCATGGGACTTGGGTAAACAACCGAATAATTATCGAAGTAATTATCCGACCCAAGAATGGGCCAGAAGGTTCGTTCCTATAGCCTCATTCTATTCTATTCTATTCTATTCAGGTTGCCTCCCGAAAAGAATGTACATCGAGCATAAATGTTTCTGAGAATCTAGAGGATTTAGCGCTTATATAAGATTAATAGAATCCTTAAACTCCCCAGTGGGAATCATTATGATTATTGCGTCATGGCAGTGCTTCTTCGTCGGTCACAGTTTGGTCTCCCTAGCAACGCACCACAGAAACAGTAACTCTAGTCGCAATGGGTTTTCGTTGGTTATTATCTGTAATGAGGCAAGCACATCTTTCATATTTCTCCTTCTCTGTCTGTGTTGAAGAGTATTTGTTAGCAGAGAGGCTGGAGATGAGTGCAACTTATTTCTTGTACGAGTATCCTGAATACTCTGTTTACTTTATTCTTCAAATTTTATTTTCATTATTGAGACGCTTTCTACTTTTTTAAAGAATCTATGAGCGGTTACGGTACGAAAATCCTTTATGCAACGACATATTAAATTCATGAATAAATGTTACTTATACTATTTTTATCCGATGTTTTAGTGCACAATTATGGTTCATTTTTAGCTGATAACACTCTCATAATTAAAATACGTCACTGAAATAAATACTCGACGGCTCATCAGCCGCTTTTTACTTCTGCAGCAGCAACTACAAACACTGCAGCTGAGAATGGTTTAGCTTCCGTTAAGTACCAAAAAGTGCGTTCCAGAAATTCCAACGAATTAAGGAGTCGAATTGAGAAACCCATTTGAGCTACATCAAAATACAATACTTCAACGGACTGCACCTATGAAGGAACTGACATTTATTAAAATTAACAAGCATTATATGGTATAATGGATGATTTACGATAAAACATTCACGCACGCCTTCGGGACTATGTATAAAGCGTCTTCGTCTGTGGTATAGGACCTCTCAATCAACCGAATAAACTATTCGGTTGTCTCAGAAACATTAATGACCAGGCACCAACTATCGTTTTTTCTGTTATAATGAGCTTCTATATGACTCGCAATCATCGCCTCAATACAATGTTCAAGCGATGATCTCAACCAGCGTCGCAAAAGGATGTTCCTACTCCTACAGGCTAAAATTTCTATTCTTTTTCTTTGATAATGAAAAAGAGTCCAATAAAGTAGTAATTGCTATTCAATCATTTTTTGAGGTTAATGCATTTGAAATTCAAATCTTTCAACCATAAGAATATGCAACTAGCCTTAAAAACGTAAGCAACGGTTAAAAATTTGAAAATCCAAGCCGTCGCTTGCCCACTGATTTGAGGTACAGGATGACGCATAATTCCTGTCACATGTTTTCGAGTTAATTTAATAATTATTATTTCGCAGATATTACCCAACATAATTTTACAAAATTTATTATCAAGGATATACCCAATTCCTTGCTGAACAATTAGCCATGAACTATTGACAGTATCTGTAGAACTGATGCGAAAGTTCATTATAGAGAAGACTAAAAAGGGATTTAGTCCATCCGAAATATTTAAACTAAGAAGAACTCTCAAAATCAACAAAATGTTGATAAAAAGAGTAATTGATCTACTCTTCGAAAGAGTATCAAACTTATAATGTCCAAATTCAATAAATGCTGGGAAAAAATATCCTTAGAAGTAGTTCGTACGGCCATTGAAGACTTTCCTAAAAGATTTCGCAAAGTAATGAGGAGAAAAGAGAAGCATTTTGATTTTTTGTAGTCGTAGATTAGCAAATTAATTCTTATTTCTTAAAATTAGACCTTGAAATAAATATATTTTAGAAGAAATACATTGTTTTTGTTTTTTAACACTATTTATGCCCCATCCTGTATTACTATAAAAACTTCCACAGAAAAGAGCTACAAAACCTAGAAACTTGTGCAAGCTATTGCCAAATGTATAAGCGACTAGGCTTTAACTAAAGATTTATACATTTTTTATATTATGATTATAAGCCTTCTCGCTGACAGCGAGTAAATTATAGGTCACAATGCTACATGTCATGTCATACTCTGCATCTGATACATGACACCTCATTCGTTGGAGAGCTATTGACGTTTTCTCTCAAAAGTATGTTAACATACGTGGCTGATTTAGTTTGTAAGTGTTCACATGATTTTATATTGAGTTCGTTCATCCTGATAATTTACCTACCATTTAAGACTTAGTCCTCTGGGTAATTACTATTTTTTGTTTTCATCTGGTCTAAATTGTTCAGACGCTGACCAAAACTTGCTTCATTGTTGGTGAGGAAAAGGTTATTCAGGTAAACAATCTTTGTCAGCATGAAGATCATCTTACCATGATCTGTACAGGGTCGCAAATAGTTTTTTAGCTTTCTACTTTGTTGAATAATACTTGCACGAAATAGTTTCAGTTCCACGAAACCATTTAAAACTCGGTTCACTTGGAGCCAATCAATTAAGAATTTCAAAAAAACGTGACATATCATTTACGAATATCAAAGTAGCATACAAGTACAGAAAACTTAGTTCCTATGCATGATTAAACAAAATTAACTGAGTAACGAAACATACTACATATAAGTGTCTACCATGCGTTTGTGTCACACAACTTAAGTATAAACTGAAATAGAGTTAACAATATTCAAACGAAACATACGTAAATGTCAAACTCGTGCTATAATTCCGCAGCTCTGGAGTCAAATCGACTAATTTAATTTTATCAAAAACCGGGGTATTTTTTACTTTTTTTCTGTTATATTTCAGGCTTATAAATTGATGCTTTTTCTACCTGATAAACGTTAAAATGCTAAAAATGTTCAATTTTCATAGTGCACAACAAAAAACAAAAAAACATTTCTTGATAGGAAACAAATTGTTTTGCGTAAAGCTAAAAAAATTTGATATGAATTAGTGTTTACTCCTCAGATTATTCTTCTTCC